>JAOUQY010000020.1:18971251-18992879 GCA_028566355.1 Doras micropoeus
GGCCCTACACCATACTAATAAATTATTGTGGTCTAAAATGACAGGTGTTTCAGTTTCATTGTCTAACCCCTGTACATATACACCCTGAACTGCTACAACATTAAAACGACTGACAGATGAAGTAAAATATGTTGATTATTTCATTAGAATGGCACCTGTCCAGGGGTGGAATATATTAGGCATCATGTGAGCAGTTCTTTTTGAGTTAGTCAGTTCCTGGAAACAGGAAGAATGGGTAAGTATAAGGATCTGAGCAACTTTGACCAGGACCAAATTCTCATGGCTAGAAGACAGAGTCAGAGCATCTCCAAAATGGCAGGTGTTTGGGGTGTTCTCAGTATGTAGTGGTTAGTACCTACCAAAAGTGCTCCAATGAAAGACAACTGGCAACAGGGTTATATCCATAGCCCACCTAGTCCAATCCCACAGAAGAGCTTTACTGTACAGTAGCTGTACTACTGTAGAACAAACTGCTGAAAAAGTTAATGCTGTCTATGATAAAATGGTTCGTCACAGCTTGCTTGGTATAGAGTTCCACTTCTGTCATGTGTGTGTCCATGACAGGTGATATTTACCCAGAACAGGATCTATAATGATGGATTGTGGTATTATAGACAGTGACTCTTGTTAAAGAAAATGTGCATTGTTTCCGCACGCACTGCAGGTCTTTTGTTCAATATTAATGCATTTTCTACAAAATGATGGCAGCCAGCATGAAATAGGAAAGTAATGTGTTAGTCAGTCAACTGCCAGGTGTGAATACAGCTGAACATAGTTGGCACACCACTTACTTGCGACAAAACGTCCAAAGCAAAAAAACTCAGGCACTCAGACTTTATGCATAAACAGTTTTTCTGAAGTTGCCATTTGTTATTATTGAGCATTACTTTCTAGATTCTAAACTGCGGTCTGAAAAGAATACCTTAAACATTTACAACCAAAAAAAAAGAAAATAAATAATCACAGTGAATTTAAGAGCAGCAAGCTGAGGGATATAGACGAGGATTTGGGATGGGATTTAGTGTTATCCTTGCTTTGATTGGTGGTGAGGCAGCCCATTTTCCTGCAAGAAACCCCAGGCAATGCGGAAGGAACATTTACTATGGCTCTCCACAGAGGCACATATCAGCACTGCCAGGAAATCTCCATGCCACACCTGGACCATTTATAGATTGCACTGTTTCATGGTTGTGTTTTCACTGTGGTCTCAAATCCCCTAATCCTCCAGATCCCAGAATCCTGGAGGCCCACAGCATGTTGACCCTGAGTGATTGAAGAACTATGTATCTAACCTTCAGTGTTATCAAAAAGGAACACATAGACACATTTATAGCTTTTGTACAAATACAGCAATACTATGCTTGTATGTTATAAAGAGCTACCCAGAACCAATATTGTATATTGCATTTTTATGCAGTTGTGCTAAGATCGGGGCTGCAGTGTGGTAAGTGTTTTATGGGAATAAGTGAGACTTTTAAAAATGGCTATCATGGTTCCTTATTCAATTCAAGCAAATAGCAACCCACGGTAGTGTAAAATCATAACAGTAGTATAAAATCACTATTCAATTCTAACAGCTAACTCAGGGACATCACAGTGGTGGACATTCATATAAATGGATAAAAAACATGTGGAGTTGTTGATATAGTGACGCTTTCCATAAGGATGCATTATCATGATCGTTTTCTATACAATTCAGCTGTATAAGAGGCAATCTGCTAAATTCTGTCTGCATAGAGAACAATCAATACATGAACAACGGAGCAAGATGAACCATTTTTCACTTTGTTCATTACCTTGTCAAGTCAAATAGATATTTCTATTGATACCAATTGATACTTTAAGGTTAATCCTCTCCACCATCTAGCAATCAGCAGCTTGTGTTTCGATTTTTTTTTTCTACAGCCTGAAAAAATCTTAAACCACTTGAGGGATCAGATGAGGTAAAGATCCTGTCTGGAATAAAAACAAAGACAGCCATTGATTTTCTTTTAAATACCAGTTCTCTCTTTTATTCCACCCTTTGAGATGTTTATATCTGCAATTTAAAAAAATAATTGCTCAAATGAGCATTCTTTTAAATTGCCCATGAGTAAGAAAGCAGATTTCTTTATTTAATACAGTAATTTCCTAATACACTACTATCATTTCCTCTTTTAGTGTTAAGCATAATTTGAGCCCATCAATTTATAGAGCAGTACTCAGATAATTCTGACTATACAGTACATTTAATTTACAATAACTACGTGGCTTTTATGTGCGTGGCCGAATTACCTTTAGGTACGGTGACTCATCTTGAACCACCACATCATTTCAATAAAACTGCTTTACAAATCAATAAAATTGCTTTAAAAACAGATACATTGCTTTGTGAATTATAGCTATTTCTTTTCAGCCGTGTAATGTGGCTGATTCAGCCCCTACACTGGAACAGAACTGAAATTGTGGTTTTGGACATAAATTATGTTACACATTCTGTTATTTGTGCTTAATTATATAAAATGGTTGTCTCTTTTTTATAGTAGTTTCACATGATATTCCATATGATTTAATGAATATTTTCAGTGCTCCCCTATGGTTTCATATGTACAACATGCACACCAAAGAAACCTTTTAATTCACTATATTCATAGGTTTTGTTTGGTTGATCACTGCATCTATAATGCTAATTTCAGCTTGTATGGAAATAGGATTTAATGGTTATGTTAGTCTCAAACTAATTGTAATGTGTTCGCCATTGACCATCCAGGAACTGCTGGACTAAAAGATTTACTGTAAAAACAGTAACATATGAGAATTTTATTAGGAACCTGCAAAGTCATCTATTTATCTAATCAGCCAATCATGTGGCAGCAGCATAATGCTGTCAAGAGTCAAGAGTCAAGAGTTTCAGTTCATGTGTATATCAACCATCAGAATAGGGAAAAATTATTATCTCAGTAATTTTGACCATGGAATGATTGTTGGTGCCAGTTAGGCTAGTTTGAGTTATTTCTCTAACTGGTGACATCCTGGGAGTTTCACACATAAAATTCTCAAGAGTTTACTGGTGCAATATTAAAAAAGTAGCAGTTATGTGTATGAAACACGTTGTTGATGAGGGAGATCAATGGAGAATGGTCAGAGTGTTTCAAGCTGACGGAAAGGCTACAGTAAGTCAGATAAACACTCTGTATATTTGTGGTGAGCAGAAAAGCATCTCAAATGCACATCGAACCTTGAGGCAGATGGACCACAACAGCAGAAGATTATGTCGGGTTCCACTTTTGTCAGCCAAGAGCAGAAAGCTGAGGCTGCAGTGGGCACAGACTCACCAAAACTGGTGCTGTAATGGTGTGAGGAATGTTTTCTTGGGCCTGTTAATACCAATCAGTACCCATCACTTGAATGCCTGATTGAAGTATTGTTGCTGACCATGTATAACCCCATAATGGCCACAATTTGCCACCTTTTAATGCCTACCACCAGCATGATAATGCACCATGTTAATGAGTTCAGTGCACCTCAGTGGCCTTCCCAGTTATCTGATCTGAATCTAGTAGAATGCCTTTGGGATGTGGTAGAACAGGAAATTTGCAGCATGAAAGTACCCCTGAAAAATCTGCAAAAATTGTGTGATGCAGTCATGTCAAGGAATGTTTTCAGCATCTTGTGGAATCCATGCCACAAAGAATTGAGGCTGTTCTGAAAGCAAAGGGAGATCTTACCCAGACCCTACCCAGTGTTAGTATAGTGTTCCTAATAATGTGCTCAGTGAGCGTATGCTGTATGGTGTAATTTTAGTGTTCTGCAGTGTACTGGCGTCCCATCGAGTGTGTATTCCCCCCTCATATCCAGTGTTCGCAGGATTGACTCTGAACTGACTTTGACAAAGATCAGAAAGTTGTTTCTGAAGATAAAAAAGAGAGACTGATGTAGTTTCAAATCCATATAGAGTTTACTTTCACATACTTTAATTAGAAGTATATGGCTGCTTATTTGCTGTAATAAGCATATGCCTAGTTAATTTTCAATAAAACACATCCTGAAATGTTTTATTCCACTTATTTCCAGTTGACAATGCTATAATTTTTTTATTTATTAAATAAGCATTGTCATTTATGGTTGTGGAATGTCTGTGACACCTATTATCGCTTATGACATCACAGCTGCAATTGGTTGTGTCCTCATCGCCCCCTCTCTTTTTCTCTCTGTTGAAGTTAATAAGACAAAAGCCTGCAAGATATCTTCTTACAAAGAAACTGCAAAGCCTACCATCCCATAGACGTTCACGTGTCTGAAAACTTAAAGTTACTGATACACACCTGAGTGTTACAAAGCGCTGAAACTGGAGACTCATTGCAAAAATGTTAAATAAATGCTTTTGCTCAAAGAAATATACCATGTCAACAATTGCACACAATTTTAAAGTATTTAGGGACAACATCCACAATACATGTTCATGTGTAAATTGTTAGTATAGAAGGGACATTGTATAGTATATGAAGGAGTTCATTAATATAAACCTGTCATTTTCTTTGCAGCTGGAACTACAGCCACTTACAGATGTTAAATAAAATTAATCAAGAATCTAAAGAACTGCAGTTATATATGCCCTATAGACAATATACAGTATATGCAGTTAAGGCACATATACTATATTATTAGTAATATTATTATACATATTACTAATATACTAGTGTACTAAAGGTGTTGTATCTTTAAATAATATAGTTGCTGTGCTTCTTTTACAAGATGAAAAAAAGGATGTTCTTTTTTCTTGCCCGAGTCCCGTTATTGTGGTACCATAGTAGCTTAGCATTAAAGGTTCTGCTCTACTGTTCAGAAGGTTATAAGTTAAAATATCAGGGAGGTCAGAGAACGCTTCAATGAGCGCTTTAACTTTTAGTGCTGTGCTTGGGTTGTGATGAATAAATGTAATCTTGGAAACACTCAAAATATTCTAGAAAGAGGCTAAACATTTTTTTAAGTCATTCAAAGGCTCTTAATTTTCTTTGGATCTATTTTGATTCAATCATAAACCATTTTTGTTGGTTTTGTATTTTTTTTTATATTGGCATATCTTTAAAAAAACAAACAAAACAAAAATATATACTTATTTAACTAAACTGAGCCCAGTAATATCTGCTAGAAAGCTTTTAAATCTAAAACTGCAAAATATCACTTTATAACCAGTCACGTTATTTTTAACAGTTGCCAAAAGGCAGGGAGATGGCTAAGTGTTAATGAGCCATCTGATGCCGAAATATCACTGTTGGGGTCAGTAACAGCAGCTAATTAGAGCTACAGTGTTGTACACACTGGTAGATATTGATGCTTTTTTTCTCAGGACATGGAGAGAATTTTGCTGGCAGACATTAATGAAAAAAAAAATCTATGAATAACATGAAATCAGGATTTTCAAAATACAGACATTCTCTACCTTTTAACATTTAAATGTTTTAATTCATGGCAAATGAATATGCATTAATAATACTTTCATTTTCGGTTAGATTTTTGGTTACATGCTGCATGTCAAAATAAGTGCAAATACTGATTAGTACTTTGCTCTGCAAAAGGTTTCCCTGATCTTCAGAATCAATAATCATGCCATTTGGAAATACCATGGTGCTCTGTCTTAACAGTTTGTTAAATCCATGGATGAGTCACCTCATTTTCCCTGTCACTTCTCCTTGTCTTGCTGGATTATTGATCTCCACAATCCAGCACATAAACAAAAAAAAAATTAGATATCAGCGAATGAGATATGTCACAGTTCAGTTTCCAAATGGGATTGTAGTCCATCGATTGCAGATTGGAGCCACAGATGTCCTCCATTTTTCATGGAGACAGTGAGCATTAGCATGTCTGCACAGGATCCAAGATCTGTTGCACAATGTATTCTTGTTGAGACACATGTCAACAATGAAGGAGGCACAGAATGTAACAAACTAAATACAACCAAAATTATTGGGACCAAACATCGAGAATGAACATATGCATTCCTATAGTTATAACAGCAAATCAGCTATAGAGAAAAATTTTAATTATTCAGAGACAATGAGGTGATGTGATGGTTATTTTTAGTAAGGTGTGCCCATGAATTAATACATTGACATCATGTGCTAAGCTTGGGCTGATCTACAAACCCCATTTCCAGAAAGGTTGGGATGCTTTCTTAAAATTCAATAACAACTGAAACCTGTAGTTTGTTCATTCTATTGAAGCTAATTTTACAGACAAAAGGACAAAGAAAAGATTTTTGGCATTTTCAGTGATGAACTTAATTTTAGTTGTCAAATATGTCCCGAGCCCATCACAGTAGCATGACGGTTTCTCAAACAGTACCACAAGAGGGCTTGATGGTCACCTACATTTAGCAGCAGTTTCCCTGGTTGGCCTTTATGCACCAAGATTTCCTGTGACTCCCTGAACCTTTTCATGATATTATGAATGGTAAATGATGAAAGACCTAAATTCTTTGCAATCTTGCGCTGAGAAATATTGTATTTGAACTGACTAAGATTTCTCTCATGAAGTTTGGCACAAAGTGGTGGACCATGAGCCATCCTTGCTTGCAAAGACTAAGCCTTTGATGGATGCTCCTTTTATACTCAATCTTGATGACCTCACCTGTTACCAGTTAAACTGTGGAACCAGTGTTACTTGTATAACCTTTTCAGCCTTATTTTGCCTCTGTTCCAGCTTTTTTGAGTGTGTTGCAGCCATCAATTTCTTAATTTGCTTATATTTAACAAATAGAATTGCGTTTGTCATTGAAAACACTGAAAATCTCTCATTGTCCTTTTGTCTGTTAAATAAAGGTTCAAGTGAATGAACACATTACAGATTTCAGTTTTTATTGTAGTCTTAAAAAGTGTCCCAACTTTTCTGGAAATGGGGTTTGTATTTTGTAACCACAAAATACTAAACTTAACATATAATACTTAAAATGGAAATCCATTTAATTAGGCCATCTTGGTAATAGAAACCTACACATCAATCTTGGAATGATGCATAAAGTTTGGAGTCACTGGTGTTGTGACATGAATATACCATTAGTCCTGTACGTTATGCAAATTTTCAAAGCTAACACACTTTTCAAATAACTACCTGAAGTGTTGTATGGTGTTCAACAACATAATACGTCTTCAGTTACATGTTACAAAATTCTTTGCCTCAAAATATTACATCCTAGCCTTCATATTAATTATTTAATAAAATTACCACCACATTGACCCAGCAGTGCTTTAGAAATATAACATGGACCAGACTGTAAACACCAAAGGCATTCTGCATTTCAACACTGTTTCATCAACTGTTCCTCATGTGTCTGAATTATACATCACAAGTGCCCCTTTACAGCAAAAGTGTAGGAGTGAGCCAGAATGACTTGCCTTGGCATCAAAACTCTTCACTGTATATGATGAGATTTCCTAGCTTCATCTACAGTTAGCATGGTAAATTAAAAAAGTAGCTAGTAGTTCACCAACTAAATCCAAATTTGAATGTAAAAAAATGAAAAACACACTTAAGGCAGATAGTCTTTACAGTCAGGGCTAGGAAGAAATCAGCTCCAGCCTCGCTCCTTTGTACTATTGTGCTTGGTTCCAGAAAAGTCCAATAATATATGCTGTCAGCTATTTATTAACAGCATATTTGCATCTGATGTGTATTATGAAAATGAACCCTTATATTGATATCTTTTCAGCAGCTTTATATGAGCCACCCTGATTAATTATATTAAAGCTGCTGTTTACTTTCATCAATCTTATCTACCATTTGCCTTGGTTTGAAAAAGAAGCATTATCATATCTTAATCCCTTCTGGAAAAATTCTGCTCTGGATGTCTGCATGCAAATCGAGTCCCATGTACATCCAAGTTTGTCACTTCATTCAGGCCAGCGAAATATTTCAACCCATAATATGGGGGCTGGGATTCCTTCATTTGGGAATATTGAGGAAACGTGATGAGGGGAAACAGCAGTGGAACAGTGCAATAATATATGCTCACTCCCAGGAAGATAGGAAGTAAATAATATGGGTTTGATTAAGTAATAAAACCCTGGATAATTCATTAGCCCTTTTACTAAGTTTACATTTACTGTAATAACTGCGCTACAGGGATGTGATTCTGCTTTTCAAGTTTACTGTGGCTTATTACACATTCATAATGTAGAAAGGTCATGCTTATTATGTATAAGCCATGACAAACACAGCCACTCCTAACTTAGTACACTGTAATTTAATAATAAGCTCATTAATAACTGTAGGTATTTGAGCAGTGTGAGAATGCATTATTAAGATACGCACTTTTTAGAATTAAGCTACCAATTACATTATTAATCAAGTGACATCTTGACAGGGCCCATCTGGAACTAAATAAATAATTAATAGTAATTTGTTAAAATACTTCAATTTCCTGCTAAATTAACAAATAATTCCTCTGCTTGCTCTAATCCTCGGTTTGTCTGGGCTGTCATTATGTCCTAATGTGAGACCAAGACAAGAACCACTAGAGGGTTTCATTTTCCTGCTGTGCTTTTGATTTTACACTAACTCTGTGGGTTTGATCAAGCCCTGCGGTGTTCATTGGCCTGTATCCATCACTGTGTGTAAAAACCATCACCAGCTACATAGCTACATAAGGTGTTACAAATTTAGGATAACATAAGCTTGATTACTCATATCCGTGTCTCGTGCATCCAAACGTGCCAATTTCATGCATGAGGCACAAAAGACATGTTGAGACAACAGACAATCTTTCTGTGATCAAATCGTTAGAGCACGGAAAGCATTAGAGTTTTTTTTTTCTCTCAGTGATTGATGACTAGCGACAGTCTTGTTGACTAGATGTAGTCTTGATGCTAGAAAGTGAATTAGTCTTGGTTTGTTCACTGGGGACTTCATGAAGTCAGTTCCTGCACTGAAGCCAATCTACAGAATAAACTATATGGTGCATGGTTGACCAACCTTGTTCCTGCAGAGTTTTTGGCTCCCATGTTATTAAGATCTCTACTGGACTGCAAATATTAGAAATGGGGGTTGTTTGATCTAAACTCGAGAGTTGTAAATCTCCAGGAATTCTGTTGTACACCTCTGATATGGCTCATTTATTCAATTCAGAAGGCACCAGGCGCACATTTTAATCACTTAAACTTCCCAAACCTGCCAACAGGTCAACAGTTTCATATCATTTTACTGGTTACCTTGTAGTAACTATTCTTACTAGGATATTTATTGTATTACTGTTATTGTATTGCTCTGAGTGCTATAATTAACTGTTGATAACAGAATAATAGGCTGAATAAAAGGCCTTAAAGATTCAAAACCTTTTCACAGTTAAAGCTGAAGCCTACACAGACCTAAACAGAACATGTTAGGTCTCTCTGTATAGCTATTTTTTTCACATAGCCATATCATTAAGGATTCCTTAATAAAGGATATTTTACCCTTCCCCTGTGGAAGACTCCGCACCAAAATGATCAGTTGTTATAATCAAGCAATATTACACGAGATGGAGAGCTATTATATTGAATATCAGCAGTAAAATAATAACAATAATCACTGACATGCTGATATTTAGTATAACAGCACTCTCTCTCATGTGATATTACTTTTATACAACAGTTCTCTAAGCGTTTATTAGTTAACAGTAATAAGAGAAAATAGATAATGATTTGTTTGTTTATTTAATCATTTAATTGGCTCCGTCAACACAAATACTTCCTGGACTGCAATTGGACTATATTGTTGCCAAGCAACACATTAAGAGTTTCTTGCACACTAGTTTGCTATTTTTTTTTGTAGGTCTACATATTACAGGAACAAATTACTACTAATTTTAATAAATGAAATTTAATACATTTAACTTAAACCTAATTTGTGTAAATAAATACACTTCATCTTTACAGTGCAAAATTGGTTACAATCTAAGATAGATAATGATCGTTAATGTAGACTAATTAACAGTTAATAGGACATATCTGTAAAGCAGAGTGATATATGTATAATTAAAAATCCCAGTGCCCAAAGTCCCAAAAGTCCCACTCTATTATCAGCGCTCATGGAAAATCTCTTGTCCAATCAGATTACTCGGTCAGAACTGTTATATAAATGTCTATATATAGCTTGCTTTAAAACTCCAAGGAAGAATCTAAGGAATGACTCAGAGTATATAAAGAGGTATCCTCTGGGTTTATCGATCACATGCAGCTTATCTGTATACTATGTCAGCTTCAGTATGTGTTATGGTTTTCTGTGCTTTGTACTTGTGATACCTAATTCAAAGGAGTAACTGGCAGCAGGTTTTTCAAAGGGAGTATACAGATGAAGTTTGCAACAATAGTCTTATTTGCTTTGGTTGACAATTGTACGTTGAAGCATGAAACACATTAATGTAGTTTAGTGTCTCCAATAGACTTGAGAGTTTGTTTAGTGTAGCTGCAAAAATAATAACAGATGCAGACTTATAAGTTACATTTATATAGCGCCTTTCTCAAACCCAAGGACGCTTTACAGTCAACATACAGCTTTAACATCAATCACACAGTGGTGAGAAGCGGCAGCCAATTGCGCACAGTGTACTCTCAACCGGAGCCCACAGCCCCCTGGGGGACTGAATGGGGTGCAGGGAAGGGAGAGAGGACAACACCCAGGACAGAGCACTATCCACCACTGGATGGCAGACACACAGTCATTCACACACTCACAACAGGATTATAGATTTTTTTGTATATCCAGTTCACCTAACTTGCAGGTCTTTGGACCGTAGGAGGAAACCAGAGTACCCGGAGTAAACCCACATAGACACAGGTAGGACAGCAATACAGAACTTCTAGCCTGACCTGTTTGTGGCCCCAGAACGGCCAGCAGACCTTGGTTGAACAAACTGATGGCTGCCTCCAGGAGCAGATCTGCTGTCACAAAATGGACTGCAGGATCTGGTACCCTCTTCTGTTGTCACCTTAAAGTGATCCTCATGACATTGTTGGTATAATTATCCAGGTGTTTCTTACCACCCTTGGAAGTTGGTGTGAAATACAATGTTACTTACATATGTAACTGTGAATCCCAATATATTCCTTTGTCCTTCTGAACCTGCACCAACTTGCTGAGAAATGTCCAAAGAAATAACTGCTATATAATAGCGCCATTTATTGAAAGTACTGTGTCACTTGTCCATTTTGACCTTGTTGGAGGATCTCAGCATGTATGCATACACATGCACACACACACACACACACACACACACACACACACGCACACTGGCTCGTATTCTGGGTTCAGAGAACGATGTGAATGGGAAAACTTAATGGAGTGGGAAAAGTGTGTCATTATCTATTATAAAAGTCAGAGTGGGAATAACTACACTATTAAAAAGTAGCCTCACCACCCCACTCCTTCAGAATTCATAGATTTGTTGCCCATACTGATATGTTTTGGTATTATTGTCGAAAAAATTAAAAACAAGCAAACAAAGGAATAACCAAATGAATTTGCCAAAAAAAAAAAAGATTTCCATGTTGTGCTCAAGCTGCTTTTGCAGCCGACTAAATCACATTGTGTTTATTTCTCTCACCAGTTAAAGCAGTGAAACTTTGTTAATCCTAAACACTTTTTCATAATGAAATATTTTCATGCCAGTCAGTCTAATAGCTTGTTAAACGCCTCTGTGTCTGTCTGAAAAAAGCTTCGATATAGCAATTCAGCCAGAGAGAGTAGAGCAAGAGCTTTATCGTATTCCATCTTCCCACCACAGCATCTAGAGCTACTGCAAAAAGAAACTGTCATAACTGAAACTCCCACCAAAAGCCACCCAGTAGTCTCAGCAATAATGCCAAGGCTATTTATACATATCTCATTAACCGAAGAAGCAGGTGACTGGCAGAGAACTGGGGATGGCCCATTGGCAGATCTTATTAGCTGGACTTCAGAAACACAGGGGATGTGTGGAAGAATGTATTTATGAACAGGAAAGGTGGACATTTATAGTTTTTCTGCTTATACACCCTTTGCCAGTTTATGGGTACCTAAAATTTTTTGTCACAATAAATGTTTACATAAGAGCCCCTTAATTCAATTTAATGGTTCACTTGCATTTATTGGCAGATTAAGTGGCTATAGTCGGATCATCTGTGCAAATATGTGCTGATTTAAGTTACCGTCTGTGAGTGATAAAATATCCAAAATTTTATATTGTAGTTTTATATTTTTATATTGTGAATACTATTTTATATTGTAGTAATGAATAGCTACATCAGAAAACACTTCCATGCTAAATGAGCTATCCAGCCAAAACCTATGCTATGTTTTATTTATATATTTTATTAATGGAAGATATTGAAGCTTTTACATTATTCCTGATTACATCTGGAAGAGCCTGTGAACCTAATTACAAATGAAGCTTTTGTGTTTGTAAGGATTAGTGTGTTAACAGCATGTCCTATTTATTAGATGTCTCACGGCAACAGTTAAGACCTCCGGTGTACTTTTCAACATGGGGAAATTGTAGTTGTCGCAGGGATTGGAACAATAGATCTTTAATGTGTTTGCAGGGTTTGGATCTTTAGATCTAATGAAGTGTAATCAGACGTCTACAAGATAAGAGAAAGAAGAGCATAAACAGAAGATTGCATTTAGCTGTGAGTTTTTAGTCTGGCCACAGTAGACCGTGAACAGATTTAGCAAGATGCTGAGTTATTTAAATTCTCTCTGCTTAATATTAATTTATGCATACCTGTAGTTTTCATTAATGAAACAGCAAGCATCTCTGTCTACATTTATTAAATTATTCCTGGGCAAGCTTTAGGGTCCTGCATATCTATAGCCAGAATACGTAGCACTACACTGATTGTTTTGCACTCCAGTTTTAATATCTGAACTAATTAAGAATCATAATTAAACAAGTAGCAGAGTAAATAGGAACAGAATGAATAGCTTAAAGTATTGCATGATTTGCATTCATTTTAAATATCGTTCTTTTCTTCTTTGCACTTTGGCCACTGAGGGTTCTGTTGATCTTATTCCCGGGAAATATAGGCTATGCATTTTTCATCACTGCCTTTCTGTGAGTTCACGCATCAACCCAAAAATGAATGAGTACTGGAACCCAGAAAAGAGGTCGATGACTGAAAGATGAAGTATTACTGACTTCCACAGACCCCTGACAAACTATAAATTGCAAATCCGTCTACTGTTGAGCTCTACTTTCATTGTTTTATTTTTTTTATCCTGATCTTTTTTTTCATGTAACAATTACAGACGGCAAAAATTGACCACACAAATAATTTAAAGTCTGCAATGTTAGTGCAGCTGTAATGAAACTGCCAGCCAGAGCGCAGTGAAGTTACAAAATATCAGATGTTCTTATTATAGTCTGTAGATCAATATGCAATTCCCTGACTGGGAAGTTATGCAATGGAGGCTGCATTGTAAATAGATAACCTCCGTATATTGTACCTGAATTATAGCTACGTCTTCAAGTAAAGACACAAAAAAACACAAAATGCAACAGCAAATTAGACAACGTAACAGCAAAACCAAAACCACATAAACATTAATTGAAAAAAGAAAGGGTTGGTTTTTATTGAACATCACATGCTCTTTGCTGATTGGACACAATCTATTGGACTATCACAAGGAAAAAGAAAAGACAAAAAAATTGCACCTCTGAGTAATTCTGTCTTCTGAATAGCTCTGCTTCTGATAGGCAGACCTCCAGCATTTCTGTACTCATATTAGTGTAGTGCAAAGTTAACAGCAAAAAAAAAAACCCTGCACAAATAAAAGCATCAGTAGATTTATTTAAGTTCATACTTCCTCGTACCCCAGCTCTTTCTTTTCCTCTTTTCAACCGACCTACCTTTTCTGTTTTGAGTTTATACTGATGTGTGGAAATCAAACAGGTGGAGATCACACATTACCAAACTCGCATCTGGCTCCTGAGCCAAACTGGGAGACGGCAGCAGCAAAATAAACATGGAGTTGTCTCGTTTTGCAGCTGTTGCTGTTTATGCTATTTTGTATGCTGACGCACGCATACAGAAAAGAGCAAATGGCATGTGAATCTGTGAGTAGGTAGAGCACCTGTGCATGCATTCTGCGGTCAAAGATTCTGGATGATCAGAAAGTGTTCCTTCATTTTCTATAACAGCAGCTGTGACAATAGTGCCAGTGACAAGGCAAGCAAAAGGAATATGTCTTGTATGTCATGTTTTTTGTTTCTATAGTGCATCTAGACTGGCATTTGTACCGGAGATGGTTCACGTTAACAGTTTAAAAATCCTTTGTAATTGCTGATATGAGGAAGCTTTTTTGGAAGGAGTCTCCAGTACCAGAGGTATAGCTGTTCTGTTAAGTTTTCCGACAAAAGGGCTTTGCAGTTTCTCTGTAACATGACAAAATGACTTTTTTTTTAAATTATTATATCAACTTCAAAAGAGAGAAAAAAGAGAGTCTGAGACGCTGAAGAAAAGACTATTTATAACTGCTATAACATTTTTTTTCATTGACATATTTTTTTTTCATTGACATTCCACAACATTAAACACAACTATAAATACAATTTTAAAAAGTACTATGTGTCTAATGTCTTTAATTAAAAGTTCCAATAGTTGGCAAGTTGCTGTGGTATAAAATGTGGGGGGAAACAACACTTCCAGACAAGCTGTTATTGAAAAGCTTTGGTGAAGCTTTTCGGTTTGTGTCTGGCCATACCACACCACCCCATTACTGATTATAACAGCACTCCCTGAAGTGTTTTATTCCTCATTTCCCATCTGCGCAATCCAGTACCAGGTTTTGTAAAAATAAAATTCCTCTCTAATGCAACCTTGAAGCTTAACTGAATTCTGTAAGCAGCTGGCTTTGCCACAGCCTATTAAACATTGATCAATCAGCATTGGTCAGTGATGCAGGAGAATTTGAAGCAGCCCTTCGGTACACTGTACATATGTTCTTTTGTATGTCCAGGTTAGCACAGGGATACATGGTGCAGTAATAAAAAAATGCCTGAATAGCCTGACTGCAACTTTAAATACTGATTTATGTAGTATCACACAGATCAATTCCGACAATCTGCATCACACCAGCAGCACTGGCTGTGTAAAAATCATCCAGTCCAGGATAATCTGCTTGTCTTCTTGTCTACATCTTTCACACTGGTGTTACCTCAGTGGAATTCTGTGCCAGAATGAGTTAAGACTACTACACAGTATGTACTAGATTGGTAGCATGTAGATGCCTCATAAATATCTCTAACACTGTATGAGCTGCCTGCTGAGGCTTTACAAGAGCTGCACAAGTCCACTGTACTTTAGTATGATTGCACATCGTGCTGACTGCCGCATGGGATCCCTGCGAAGCTTGATCTGCACGGATGGCATTTTAAAGAGAGCCCAGAAAACTCACTGCAGCGCTGGAGCTACCTGTGAGAACTGCTGGATTTGTTTCCATGTTACTGCCTGTCTGATCTCCAAATTGTAGCACATGGTGTGAAAATGAGTGAAAGAGAGGGACTAAAGAAGGAATCCAGAAAAGCGACAGAGAAGGAACAAAAGAGAAAACAAGAGAAGTACAGAGAAATCAAAACAGAGAGGAAAATAGAAATAGAAAAGAAAGCTTAAGAAACATAATAGCATGTGCATACTGTATGCCAAAATATTTATGGAAAAAGATATATGAAACAAAAAATGGAGACAGAAAAACAGAGAAGGGAAATAAGAGGATGAGAGGAAGCAAGAGACTGGGATACAGAAATACAATATGTGTATACTGTAATAAAAGTAGATAATGATACAGAATTATAAATAAATGTAAGAAATACATATCTAAGTATTAGAGAGAGAGAAAGTGTGTGAGAGATAGAGATAGTGAGAGAGAGAGAGAGAGAGAGAGAGAGAGAGAGAGAGAGATAGAGACCTCATGGTCAGTCTGTCCAACCTCATCATGTCAGCCATGATGGCATTCTGACCCTTGTGCCCAGTAGACCATGAGCATGGCACTGTGCCACATGAGGCCTATCTTATAGAGGCTGATTACATTTAGGGTGCGTTTTCATGCAGCAGGTGAAAATCACTTACACACTAGAGCTCGATCTCATTCAATGCTTTATAGACCTGCAATACACGGCGCTGCAGTGTATCATCCAGCATGGAGCACCGGGTACCATACATTATTCAAGACAATCAATTCTCCTGGTTGGACTGGGACACAGAGTAATATGTGATGGAAAATGTGCTATTTGTGAGCTTCTTAGGATTTCATGAGAGCAAATTTGTGAAAAATGGTACAAGCCAATTTGTAGAGGGAAAAGTTAGGAATTGTTATGGTTAGGGGTAGGCACTGGTTTGGTGGCCGTAGTGTGGGACTTTGGGGTATTTAATTCAATAATGTTCATTTTGCACTTGAAAAGTGTCCCCATGTAATGAAAATTACTTTACGTGCAGCAAAATTGACCTCTCCAGCAGGGTAATGGGTAGAACTTTCTGTTTGGATGAGTGGTGTCTATATGAGACACTGCACAGCAGGTAAAACCTTATGCCAAAGAGGTAGAGCACACACCATGAGGATATGACTGCTCCCTGCAGGCACACACATACACACATACACACACACACACATACACATAAGCTCCATCATATGTGTAGTGCCATTTTTGGCACACAAAAGGTCCAAGATCAATTGGTGTACATTCACCAGCTGAGTATAATCAATGAGCATAATGGAATACAAAAGAGAAAAGAGTAAGTATGTGTGTGTGTATGTGTGTGTGCACAAGTGCATGCATAGACCAAGCCAAAAGAACAAATAGCATAAATTGCGAAGTATCATCTCCTTTTGATTAAATATTGACAAAGCCACTTTAAAGGGCAGAGGAAAAAATATTATGGCTGTAAATGAGTCATATAATCCTCAATGATCAGTTGTAAAGTGGCTGAAATGGAGCCGTTAAAAGAACACAAGCAAAAAGAGACACAACACAGATAAGCACTGGCACTGATCACATTCCTTGATATTCTCCCCCCCACACACACACACATAAAAGTAATCGAGCACAGAAACAAAGTACTTCAATTAGTTCAAAAATGTAAGCATCAAGTGCATGTTTGTCTTTCAGGACACTGCCAAACAATCCCGATCTTACTTTGTTTCTTGTTTTCTGCTCTAACCAGACAAAACATAGAGCAAAAGAACACACACTGCAACATATTCCCTCCAAACACCTGGCCATCGTTTCCGTTTCAATAAGGTGTGACAGATGATCTGTACTCACCAGCGCTTGCCTTTCCTCTGCTCACACTTTTCACACTTCCTCTGTCTCTCTTTCTCTCTTTATGACTCTTTCCCTCTGTTTGTCTCTTTCTGTCCCACGTTCCTGACGATGCTCACCCTTGCCAGTGCCTAGACTGAATGAGCCTGCGCTTCTGAATGCCGTTTCTATGGCAGTGTGAGGCAGCCAGTCAGCATGATCCTGGGGGGGAGATCGTCCACACACACACACACACACACACACACACACCACCACCACCACCACCAATAACTGCCTCATAATCCCCAGGGTTCTAGCACATACACATACACATGCACACACACACAAACACACACACACGCCAACATGGACCTGTTACACATGAGACAGACAATAAAGCAACAGCTCCAAAGCAAGACTGTTGTTACAAGAAAAGATAAAAAAAGACATGCATATTCAAGGGAAACATCCCCATGAATAACAAGCACGTGTATGAATAGGCACAGACACCAAAGGGACCGATTACTGTTGTGTTTATTTAAAGAGAGAATGAGATTAAGCAAGTGTGTAAGCACATGAAAGGACAGAGAAAAGGAGCCACGTGCGCTCCCCAGGCTTTGTGCTCCTGCTGACTGTTTAAGGATGTGGAGCTGCATGCGACACAGGGACCGGACGAGCCTGTGAGAGGAGGTTTCGAGGGCTGCATAGATTCAATATTCCATCCTGAGGGTTCTGGCTCGGTCTACAGCCTCAGAGTGAGTCAGAACATACTGCAGTGCCTTCCGCTTCTCCCTTCCACGCCACAGCCTCCTTCCTCCTTGATTGCCATCTCTCCGTCTACTGCATTCATTCGAGCATACGACAAGAGAAGCCTGAAGATCATTCTCCAACACCCCCCACCCCCCACCCCCCACTCCTTCTGTTATCAGCTGCACCAGCATTATACAGTATCTTCTGCACTCTGCTCTGGAGTTACACTGCGGAACACAAGCTGTAATGATGTAAATGAAACACACAGTGATGCACGTGAGTGCAAACAATTTCTACAGGGTGTAAGAGTAAATTGCTTTTCCTTTACTAGTACAGTTGAAGCAATGACCAACTTCTTATTGGAAATCCATTGGTTTATTATTTTTTTTTTAATCTAAATTCTAAAGATGTGTAAATCTGTAATCTCATATGGCTTTTTTTTTCTTTACAAATAGGTGACAGTTTCTAGGTTGTACTTTTTTTTTTTTTACCGTGTATCCTTGCTATCTGCACAGGCAGCACACTGCATCACTTTTGTATTATGCACTCCTTCGTATCAAACTGAATTACAACAGTTGCTGCCAGAGAGACAATACCTTGTCAAATTAACACTTGCAGTATACAATTTCAGTACAAGTAGGATGTTTGCCCACATACACCATCTATCATTTGAACAAAAGGTACACAGCGAAACAAGGTGATCCTACAAATTCATTTATTCATTCACCTTCACAATTTGTTCACCTTCATTAACCAGTTTGTTATGGTGGTTGATGATGGTTAAGTATTTCATCCAAATGAATGAAACATCTGTCATCTAAACTAAACCAAATTATACCACAATGTTTTGAATTTGCACATTTATTTGTTAGAAGGGCTTTCTTTTTTCTTTTTCTTTTTTTTTACAGCAACTCATAGTTGTTCTGTCTGCAAGGCAAATTAAAGGTTAATATTATTGTGTTATTTAATAGTATTAATGTATTCAGAGACTGGTGGACAGGCTACATAGATGAATTTTTTTAATGGTTGTAATTCTTTACATGGTGATGTTTTCTGTGAATGAAAGCTTTTTCCAACATGGAAAAGTCCTTAGGATGGACAGGCTTTTTGGTTTTGCAGTATCATGGTAAGCTATGTTTTTTTTGTTTTATTAAATACAAGAGAAATAAAAAATGACTGGCTGGTGAGGGAATGACCAGCTGTTCTATATATATATATATATAGCTAAATGTATAGCTGTTATAACATGCAGTATGTGATAACAGGAACTGACTGTTTTTGTAGACATTCCTACATTAACCTGTAAATGATATAAAACACTTTGGGGCATGGCATTAGGAAAGTATTAGGAATAAACAGGAACAAATAGGAAAATATTGAACTCATTAATCACTCCGACCTGTCATTGATTATTTTCTTAGAACCTCACACCGTCATGTTTTATTCCTTACTTATACAGGATCTTCAAATATACAACAAGATACAAATATCTAACATAATCTATGTTTTAAATGAGGTAAGGAGTAATATCTTTTTTTTACACTTGGGTGCATAAAGAATATTATCCTCCTTCAAACACAATAAATTATTCATAATCATAAAGATAAGAGAAAAGAAAGAATAATGGTGATTTCAGTGTTTCTGTAACTGCTGATCTCCCGGGATTTACTCTCTAGAGTTTACTCAGAATGGCACAATAAAGAAAAACCATCCAGTGAGCAGCAGTTCTGTGGACGTCGGAGAATGAGCAGGCTGGTACGAGCTGACAGAAAGGCTACAGTAACTCAGATAACCTCTCTGTACCATTGTGGTGAGCAGAAAAGCATCTCAGAATGCAGAACACATTGAACCTTGAGGTACATGGGCCACAGCAGCAGCTCACCATGTCAGAAAAAACTTAACCTGGTCTGATGAATCTCAATTTCTGCTGAGGTGCACTGGTGGTAGGGTCAGGATGTCACACCAATAGCATGAATCAATGGACCTAACCTGCCTTGTGTCAACAGTCCAGGCTGGTGGATGTGGTGTAATGGTGTATGGAATGTTTTCTTGGGCCTGTTAATACCAATTAATTATCACTAGAATGCCACAGTCTATTTTATTGTTACTGCCTATGTGTATCCTTTCCTGGCCACAAATCTTCTAATGGCTACTTCCAGCATGAAATGCACCAAATTGTCTCAAACTGGCTTCATGAACATAACAATAAGTTCAGTGCACTTCAGTGGCCTTACTAGTTACCGGATCTGAATCCAGTAGAATGCCTTTGGGATGTGGTAGAACAGGAGATTCGCAGGATGAAACTGCACCTGAAAAATCTGCAGGAATAGGTGGTACAAATTGGTGGTACAAATATGTCAACATGGACCAGAATCTCATGGGAATGTTTTCAACATCTTGTGGAACCCAAGCCACAAAGAATGTTTCAAAGGCTGTTTCAAGAGCCCCTACCCAGTATTAGTACAAAGTTCCTAATAAACTGTTTAGTGATTATATAACAAATAATAAAGAGAAACAAATAAATGAATTATTTCAAATAGCTAATTTATTGAATCAATTTATCAGATCATGGCAGTCATGATACAATACAGTGAGTGTATGTACTGTATGGCAATAAACAGTCCAGCTTAGAAATGTGTAGGAAATAGTATGTACTGTACTGGAAGCGTAGGCAAGAGAGTCATTAGTCAGTTTCCACGGCCTGTGGATACAAGTTATTTCTGAGATGGGTGGTGTGGGACACGATGGTTCAAAAATGTTTGCCAAAGGGGAGAAGGGAAAACAGAGTGTGAGCTGGATGAGAGGCATGAAGGATGATGAACTGGGCTTTTATTCCTTTTCTAAAATGCACTTGAGTATCAACTGTGTAAAAGTTTGTGTTTGTGTTTAATGACCCTATTGTTTACTACTACAGCATGCAGGTCAGTTCATAGTTTATGCATGAAAGAAAAAAAAATAAAGAAATAAAATGATATATGTTGTGAGAGGTTACTCTTAGGAGAATGGAACTTTTAAATTTTTTCATTTTTAATATTTCTTTTAATAATTTAGATACAACATTTCAGAGTTCTCCTGAGGCCAGACCATATGCCACAGAAGGGCTATAAGGTGCCTAGAAATTATATATGACTAAGCACGAGTCACCACATAATTAAGTGAAGCCTTACTGAGCAGTGAAACAAAGATTTATTTGAAAAATGGGGGAAAAAATAAAGAACCAGGATCTGTATGAAAAATGCATAACAGTTATGCACTGTGCAGCCCAAAAATAAATAACTTTTAGTCAAAGGGAACTCACATACGGACCTCACATACTCCCTGTGTGAGTATATCTCTTAAAGCCCTCCTATAGGGAATCCAATATGTTGACAACATGTGAACCAAGAGGAATGGGTGAGCTGAATACGTATGAGGTGTACTAGCTCATTTCAGTGTAAGGCATCGTGTCATACATGCCTGAGCATCCTCTGTTCCTCTTTGTAATGATTCATGTGTCATCAGCCCTGTCACCTTGGACTCTAAGCACCAAGCAGCTCTTTCTGCAGCTGAAGAATCTTAAAGAGGTTTGAGGGTGTGTGTGTATGTGTGTGTGTGTGTGTGTGTGTGTGTGTGTGTGTGTGTGTGTGTGTGTGTGTGTGTGTGTGTGTG
>JAOUQY010000020.1:19049495-19060517 GCA_028566355.1 Doras micropoeus
GTCTAAACAGAAAGTTACTGTGAGTATAACCAGCTTATCCAGTATTCTAACGTTAAAAATTAGGGATTTCCAGACCAGTGGTCTTGTTATAAGTGGATCTGAAGTTTAATAGTGCCTTAATAATCTGATTAATGGAGAAAGTCAGTATCTTAGTGGTAAATAGTTGGATCTTCTAAGGAATCATGTATCTGTACAAGGAAATATAACTATGGTATTATGCATTATATATGATGCAAACTGCAATTTCTGAAAAGCCCCTTTCGCCCCAGTGTTCTGTATGTCAGAGTTGTGCTGGCAACATAGTTGGATTTCTATGTGGAATGTGAACTAGGCTCACTGGCAACAGCTTTATTTTTTCGGTCACACAAGACTGCTGGTTGTTTAACAACCTGTTTTGAAACTAGTCCATACATAACGAATTATTGTGAATCTAAACTTAATGTTATAAGCATTAATTTTATCCATTTTATTTTAAACATTGCCAACCAGGAAAAATTTTATAATTAGTGACTGGAAACTGGCTGATGAAAATCTTGCAGTTGTACACAAAGCTTAGTTTTCCTCACTGGCAAACTAAAGAGGTAAAAATTAAATGTCCAATTTTGACTGATCAGATACATTTGAAGTAAGAAAAAAGTAATGGTAATTTCATATTTGGCCACAGTATCAATTTAACAAGCGCACAACCTCTGATTTGCTTGGAGCTTTCACATGGCATTGTTTGTCTTTAAAAATATCTCCAAACCTTTAGCTTATGAAGTTTGTTTACTCCCAGCCTAACTACAGCAGTTATGAATTATATGCCTTGTGGATATTTTTATTAGATCTAAAAGGCCTGTGCCTGTTTGTAGACTTACTAAGATTAATGGATATTGGGGGTGGTTGTGGAGAAGGAGAGTTTCAGTAATTTTAAGTCAGGGGTGTCAAAAAACGTTTTTCAAAGGGAAGTGTGTCAGTCTGCAACAGATGTCTCTTGAATAGTTGGAGCTTGGTAGAAAAGACCTTGATGTGCACATACAGCTGGCTCAGTACAACATCTTTTCCTTGTAGGCTGGTGTTTACGCACATTCAAGTGCTTCGTAATATCGATTAGAAATGCCATATCTGCCAGCCAAGCTGGAGCAAACAGTTCCCTCAATGGATGTCCCTTTTCAGTCAGAAACTGTGCTATCTCACTGACTTTGCTGCAAACAAGTGAGGCTAATCCACTCCGCTCACCCGTCATCTCGTTGCATCATCTGTAGCTGTTCCACTCAATTTGTCCCTCATGTTTTCAACTGTTGAATGGACAGACTGAAATAAATCCACTCCTCTTGTCTGGCCCTTCAGACTCTGAAGATCAATTCTGACGATATGTCCTCAGTTCTCTTAGATATAGTGTTATTTTGTGCTTTTTTGCTGTGGCAAGTCAGAGGAAACGGGTCTTAAGCTCACTTCAATAACAGGGTGTTGCAACATACTATAAATTTACGTCCTGCTGTCACGATTAGGTGAAAGGAAAAACTGCGATGTGCTGGCAGGCCACTAATAATGTATTCTTAAGAGTCATGCCACAGGCCAAATAAATCTGTTTGCAGGACGCATTTGGCCCGAGGGCCGGCCTTTGGACACCCCTGTTCCCCTGTGAAACAGGCTGCATGGTATGAGGTGTACTTCCCCCCTCCTCACTTTGTGGAAATGGACACCCCTGATGTATTTTTAGACAGTAAAGAGCTGTTTTTTAAGACAGTCACATGTGTTCATCATAACTAATATCAGAGTCTAGAAGCTTCTGACTTATCATCTACTTCAATGCTTTAAGTAGTTAAGACCTCTAAAGAAGTTATACAGGTAGGAGGAACTTTATATATTGAAATTTGAATATAGAGGTCAGATATTTGGCACAAATTCCTTCTTTTTTTTTTTCTTCTGGTGATATTTGCAATGTATTTAATTCATATTACGTTGCCAGTTTTTTAGTTACAAGAGCAGTAGCCTCTATTAAACCTGTTAACTAAATAAGTGTTATGCGAATCTATTACATAATAAACTAGGTGTATTTTTTTTTATTTTGATCATGAAGTTTAATTCAAAGTCAGACCAAATTGTTGGATTTTCAAGCAGATCTCTGATCCAGTCATTGTTCTCTAGTTTCTCCTTATCTATAAATAAGTCAGTTAAGGGAAATTGGACTGATGCCATTGTTTTTGTCTACATTATGTGACATTACTATGTTTGGTTTCTCTCTTTACAGATGACAAGAGTGTTTTGAGTTCAGTCCCAACCAGTGACTGTTATCAGACAAGCAGTGCTGTGATGGAGAAGCCAGTCTTACAGGCGCAGCATTCCATGCTGCCATTCTTCGATACAGCCCACGCTGTCAACCTGCTGCGTGGCATTCACGAGCTGCGTGCTGAGCGCAAGTTTTTCGATGTGACATTGTGTGCTGAGGGAAAGGAGTTCCACTGCCACCGAACCGTTCTGGCTGCTGCCAGTACCTACTTCCGTGCTATGTTTGCTGGTACACTCCGTGAGAGTGCTATGGACAGAGTGGCACTACACGAGGTCTCTGCTGAGCTGCTCGGCCTTCTTGTAGACTTCTGCTATACAGGTCGTGTAACAGTCACGTGTGACAATGTGGATGTGCTGCTCAAGGCAGCTGACCTCTTTCAGTTCCCGTCAGTCAAGGCAGCATGCTGTGCTTTCCTGGAGCAGCGCCTTGATGTCTCCAATTGCCTGGAGATCCAGGACTTTGCAGAGGCGTATGCCTGCAGTGAGCTGGCCACTAGTGCCCGGCGCTTTGCACTCAACAACATTATGGAACTGGCTAAAGGCCAGGAGTTTGAACGTCTGCCATGGAAGCGCTTATTGGAACTAGTGTCAGATGATGCATTACGTGTGGACAAGGAGGAAACAGCTTATCAGATGGCAGCACGCTGGGTTAAGGCTGACCCACGGAGAAGGCTCCAGTACTGGCCTGAGCTCCTGCAGCAGGTACGCTTGCCCTTCGTTCGCCGCTTCTTCCTGCTTGCCCGCGTTGAGAGCGACCCACTCGTCTATCTAAAGCCAGACTGTTTGCGTTTAGTGGGCGAGGCGCGCAGCTTCCAGTCGGGAGAGTACGACCGGCATGACCGTCCGTGCCAGCGCATGCGACCTCGTCCTTCCACCGGTCTCGCTGAGATCCTGGTCGTGGTGGGAGGTTGTGACCAAGACTGTGATGAGCTCGTGACCGTCGACTGCTTCAATCCACAGACAGGCCAGTGGAGATACCTAGCTGAATTTCCTGACCATCTTGGAGGAGGCTACAGTATAGCAGCACTAGGCAATGATATGTATGTCACAGGTAGGTTTCACCACTGAGCACATGACTCAGGCTGTATGTAGTAAAGTTACAATATATTTACTTTAGACTAAAACCAAGGACTATCCATATCATGTCCAAGTGCATTTTGTTTTCCCGTCATATAAATTTAGAGGATACTGTCTGGTGACTTACTGGGTAATAGTATTATGACTGGAAGTTAAACTTAAATTCAGGCAGTACTACTGGAAATTCAAATGAATGATTTTGAAATGAAGCCAGGCACCTCTCATTTGATGTTAAAATGCACGTGGCTCTGCCACATTTGTTTCTTGCACAGCAAAAGAAAGCACAGATACAGCAGGTTTGTTTTAGTGGCAGCACACAAATATAACAACTCTCTTTAATATTTCATGAAAATAAAGAGGAAAATGTGGCACTTCTTTAAAGTTTAATGGCTGCCTGTGGTCCCAAAAACAGAGGTACTACTTTAATATGTAACAGAAAAGAGAGAAGTCAAAATGAAAAACATGAGCAGTCATGAAAGAATCTCAGATGTCTTTCTACACTATTCATGGGGGCAGTGCAGTGTAGTAGTTTCGACATTAAGCTCCATTATGTAAGCAAATAGGAAGAAGTTTAACATTTGCTCTTCAAAATGCTCTTCGTTTGATCTTTCATGTTCTGAATTGCCTTTAGAGCTCTGTAGATCCTGTCTCAAATGGTAGCATGCATGAGTATAAATAAACTACTAGCTGTCTGGCTATATGTAAGAGAAGTAATGGGGACATGATGTTCTGCCAGAGAAACAAGAACAGAGTCAGGCGTACAGGACTGGACAATGTTTGTTCCAGAGAAACATCTCAGGCTGTTACAAATCTTTGCCTGTGCTTTGTAAGATAATGTTTGTTGCAAAAAAGTGCTACCAAGTCTGATGTAAATATACAGTGCTATGGAGGTGCACTTTCTGCCCTGAACAGTCACATGGTAATAACTTGAAGAGGGATGTAGAAGAAAAAACAAAAATGTTTTGCACATACCATGCCTACTTTTAACCCTACCCACTTTTTGATGGCAGGTGGCTCTGACGGTTCGCGCCTCTATGACGGTGCGTGGCGCTACAACTCGAGCGTGAACGAGTGGACCGAGGTGTCACCCATGCTCAAGGCACGTGAGTACCACAGTTCCTGTGTGCTGAAGGGCCAACTGTACGTGGTGGCATCAGACAGCACCGAGCGCTACGACCACACGCTGGACTGTTGGGAGCCACTGGCACCCATGCTGCACCCCATGGACAACTGCTCAACAACAGCATGTGGTGGGCGTCTTTACGCCACTGGCTCACTCACTGGTGATGATGCCATGGCCATCCAGTGCTACGATGCTGACACTAACCGCTGGAGCCTGCTCAACAGCGGCCAGCTGCCTCCCTGGTCCTTCGCCCCCAAATCAGTGACTCTTAATGGCTTCATCTACTTTGTGAGGTGAGGCCGTTCATCCAGAAAGCACACGTGAAGCATTTTCCTGGAAACCTGAACAAACATAATGGAAATAGCAGAAATGCAAAGAAAAAAACAGAGAGATTTTGTAGTAACATTTTTCTTTCATTTTCAGCACCAGCTTGTATGTTTTTAAATGGTGGATTAATACTGCAATACTGTGATTATTATTTATTTATTTATTTATTTTGTGAAACCACTTCCATCATGAATGCTCTGTTTCAGGGATGACTCTGCAGAAATTGACATCTATGATCCACAGAAGAATGAATGGGACAAGATCAGCCCAATGAACCAAGTAAGGGATTTTTCTTCTCCTTCATCACATTTAGACAAAGACACAACTATTGAAAGGAAGACCAAGTAGTATATGCCAGATGCCGAATTGGTCATAACTTTTTAACACGCTCACACCTGCTAAAGGGAGAAGAACGCCCACTCTGCTTAACACTTAACTCAATGAAACACATCCTGACTGAAAGCCCCAAGTTCCTAAGAGAACAGGAAAGAATATATTTACCTGAAACGAAAAGAAATCTTCAATCAATCTTCTTGGTTCTGTCTCAGACTCGTACAGTTTGAGTGTCTTGGAGATGGTTGTCTCATTTACATTTATGGCATTTGGCAGACACCCTTTTCCAGAGTGACTTACACTTATCTGATTTACAAAACTGAGCAGTTAAAGGTTAAGGGTCTTGCTCAAGGGCCCAACAGTGGTGTTGCTGGGATTTGAACTCATGATCTTCTGATCAGTAGTCCACTGTCTTAAACACTGAGCTACCACGGAATTGATAAAACCTTTAGTGTTGGCTACAAAAGTGAAGTTTGGGAGAAGAGTCTTTAATGGGGGGCCTGGACGTCTAGACCATGCTCTCAGTTTTATCAGTTCCACACACATGGTCTTCACAAATGCTGAAAAATCTTTTTATACAGTTGTTGTTCTTCTACAAGCTACACTGACTTGCTGCTATAAGAATTAAACACTAATATTGTCCTCCCCAGGTACACGTAGGTGGTAGCCTGGCGGTTCTGGGAGGCCGTCTCTATGTGTCCGGCGGCTATGACAACACATTTGAGCTATCGGACGTGGTGGAGGTGTACAACCCCGACACGCGCTCGTGGAGCCTGGCCGGCCGCCTCCCCCAGCCCACCTTCTGGCATGGCAGTGTAAGTATCTTCCGCCAGTTCATGCCCCTTGTGCCCAGTACCTTTGAGCCGGTCGACATACCCGAGGCAGAAGAAATCCACCTGCACCGTCACCATCGCCACCACCAGGCTCTTCAAGAGCTCAACAACGAGCTCAACCAGAACCACCGCAATCGCGAGATGAATCCGGCACGCTGATTACTCTTGAACTTGATACAAAATATGCACTTTACCACATACACCTCAACCGGAAAGCGAGGAACGTGAGCAGACACTTCCTTACTCTCTCCTTGTTTGCCTCTCGAAATTCTTATTGCCGTTACGCTTGGGCCAGTTGTGTCTGGATTTGTGCTTATACCAGCGTAATTCTCACCACACTACCACTAATAACAGTATTAAAATGAAATGAAATGAAACACAAAAAAGCCACGATTGATGACTTTACTTGAGACTTTAGTACAGCTTTTTATTTGAAGTACTGTATTTTGTAGATCATAAGAGACTTTCAATTCTGTCAATTCTTTCAATCTACTAGTGCATCTCAAAAAATTAGAATATAGTGGAAAAAGTTCATTTGTTTCACAATTTAATTTGAAAAAGGTAAACTCATATTTTATATTCATTGCACATCAAGAGACATATTTCAAGCATTTTTTTTTTCATTTTGATCATTATGGCTTGTAGCTCATGAAAAGCAGAAATCCAGTATCCCAGATGATTAGAATATTTCTTTTGTGAACAGCCAGCCTTTTCAGCAATGACTTCCTGTGGCCTTGTGGAGGGTGTTGATCGTCTTCTCCACGATTGTCGAGTCAGCAGTCTAACCCATGATTGTGGTTGCGTGTGCTGAACTAGACCGAGAGATACACGTCATACATATACTGTCTGAGATACTGGATTTCTGATTTTCATGAGCTGTGAGGCATAATGATCAAAATTAACACAGAAAGGCTAGAAATATGTCACTTCATATGTAATGAATATAAAATATGACAGGTTACCTTTTTTAAATTAAATGATGAAAAAAATGAACTTTTTCCATTATATTCTATTTTTTTTAGATGCACTAGTATATCAAGACACCAGGTAAATTAATTAAAGCTTGTATTAGATAATTAAATATTCACACTGAATATTTGTTAGTGCATTGACAAGTCAGCCAGTATGCAGAAGCCGTGCGGGTAAAAGTAAGTACTGGATTGCAGGCGGTGCTGGAGCCTATCCCAGCATTCAGTGGGCAGAAGACATGGAAACACCCTGGACAGGTTAACAAGGTCTGTCCAGAAAGTAATGAGAATGAAATGCTGGGATGGTGGTTCAAGGTCAGTTAGAGTGATCTCAAATAAACGGCAGGATTGTTTTGGTTTTGGTATTCTGGCCTTCGTAGTGCCCAGACATTTGTTGTTGTTAAACCCTGCTGAAGTGCCTCGTCACTGGAACAATGCAAGAGAGTCTGGAGCAAATGTTGGATCGATCCAATTTCCTGAACAGAGTGATCACAGGAGATGTTCACAGGTACATGTTCAGTATTATAAATACAAAAATCCACACCTTGAGGTACAAACATTAGTCTGGTGGCAATCATGCTGGTTCTGATTATTTCCCCACACACACTGACCCAAGCCTCTGTACTAAAGTTGTGTACATTTGCATTGCATGTTACTCCGATTATCAGAAGGAGCCGGGTTGGAGACAGAGTATAGTCTCAGTATGAAGTAGTGCCTAGTGATCCATACCTTGGGAACTTAATAGACAAAGGGGGCTGCCCAAAGCAAGCCACAGTTTGTTTGTTTGTTTGTTTGTTTGTTTGTTTGTTTGTTGGTTAATTAAGAATTTAATCCTATATATTGTGACAGACTCCACACATACCAAAAGAAAATGCTGGATCGCTATATATATCGCCAAATTTGGTTTGCACTGTGCAGGAAAAAAAAATGAAGTCTACTTTTTTTCAGAAATGTTTCTCATCCTATCCGGTGTCTACCTGGACATCCCAGACAATCTATTATGCATGAATTCCTCACGTCTTTTTGTGAATTAATTTCGTGTCTCAATCGGTAGTTTTAGGAGGACGTTTATTTATGAATGTGTAGCTGTTTGTTTGTAACAAAGGTGTGAAAATAGATTAAGGCGTCGTGTTGTTCACGATTTGATTTTCTCTACAATCTTTCACTATGCTGTTAAATAACTGGAAGTGCTAATTCAGTAATCTCTCGTCAAGCCGACATTGTGTTTATTACTAATAATTGTGATTATGTACTCTATGCAGAAACGGTCATTTTTGTTACTTTTTTTTTTTTTCTTACAATGTTTAGTTTTGGTTTGTGGCCAAAATCTTTTTGGATTTTTTTTAAACCGTACTGGCCTTGTGTTTTAATTTGTGTAGTGATCTCTGTGAAGTGTGATGAAGGAATAAACAGGATTGTGGTTTTTGTTTGTTTATTTGCACTGCTACATGTTCAGTAACAGGCGCAATCACATCACCATGATGCCATGCAGTATGCACATTTTATAGAATTTGCATGTGAAATGTTGGACTGTAGATGTTGATGCTTCTGATCAACTGCTCAGCAAGAAATCATAAATGTATTTCCTCAAAGCTGTGTCGGTGCTGTGTCGGTGTTTTTATACAAATGTGAATAGAAAAACCTGCTTTAGTGGCTGAAGTCTGGCAAACACCCAAAACAATACAATGCAAAATGCAGCATGCAGAGAGGAAAAAAGCTGGATGTTATAAGCAACAAAAAAACAAGAGGCTATTCTGAGCACTACTTAATAATAAGCAACTTTGTTTGACTGCCAGAAAAAACAACAGTCCTGCCTTTTTGTTGGCTATTGACTCCCCAGAGTTTGTGGATTCACAGCTCAAATTTAGTACAAAGTCAAAGTGAACGCTACGTGACGCAGATCTTTCAAGTCCCGTGTTCCTTTCCCCTTCTGTGAGTTGCCTTTTTCATTTTGCATTTGGTTTGCCTGCTGACTTGGCTCTAAAACCTTAAATTGTTGCTGTATTAACCCTAATATAATCCACAAAACTCAATGTTTTTATTACTCCTTCCAAGGAGGTTTGTTTTCAGCAGGATTACGGAAAAACTACAGGGCCAGTTTTCGTGAAACTTGGTGGAAGGGTTTAATATTGGCCAAGGAAGAATCTGTTACATTTTGGATTGGATTTGAATCAGGGATCCACTCCAAATGTGACCTGAAATTTTGTTAAAAAACTAACTGGATTTGTTGCCTATAGTACACAAACCTTGGCCTTGGCAGCGGTCTATTCCTTCCGTGTGTCCTTCCAGTTCACTTTATAATCTCTAGACAAACATCCTGTAAATATCACATTATCTAAGGTGCCAGTTTAACCAAAAAACAGTTTTGACTAAAGCCATCTAAAAGCAAATTTTACCACATGAACGGTTTTGCCGCAAATAAAATCCAAGTTGAATCTTGTAATGATTTTGTGAAAATGCATCAAGTGCTATTGGTGGAATATCCAGTCACATTCAAGCTCTAAAATCCTTCTGGTCCCTACCCGTATAGTTCTGTAACTCATTATGAAAATAGCCCTCACTATTCTCAGAGAGCCTCTAGAGTGAGACACACACAGTCTAGGAGTACAGCTGGAACCTAAACCATTAAAAACATACTATATATATCCTATAAACGCTGATTTACACTTACGGTTAAGTATGCATACGTGCATTAAAGCTAGCCGCAGCATGTATCCTGCGGTCGTTTTGCTTGTGCGCATCCTCAAAAATGAACAAAACTGGCCATAGAATTGCACCTGACAGCACCTCGTGCTTCTGCTTTTGCTCAAGCCTTCCCATCAGCCCCGTCGCCCTGCAGCTCCACCACCAGAGTTGACTGAATGGGAAAGGTGTCCGTCACCAGCACCTCCATCACGTCTTCCATGCCGAAGCTTCCCTGCTCGGCCTCCTTCACGGCACCAGGGTCTGGCTGCTCCATGTTTACTGCTGTGGCCTCCTCCTCTGCCGTGGGATTAGATGTAGTCTCTGTGTTCTCGTCCTCCACTATGAGGTTGCGCAGTTTCCTCTGGCGTGGGTTGTAGTTCTCCACACGGTTGTGGATCTGCAAGTGGCGCCGCAAGTGAGCCTGGACACAAGAGGATATAATTAACAAAGTAATGGTGTCTTTAAAGTAGAAAATAATAATATTATTATTAATAATAATAATAATAATAAGCACTAGTGTGGTGTGAATAACAGACTCTGTCAAACACCCGTGTGTGGTGTGAGTTTTCACCCACTCTGTACCTGTCTGGTGAACTTGTAGCCACACTCGGTGCACTCGAACTTCCTCATGCCTTTGTGTCTCCGCACATGTACACGAAGCTGCTCGATAGCTGACGAGAGAAACAAGATCTTTTTCTAGCACAATATGAAGTCATAATTTGCACACTGGCTGTAAGTCATACATGCACACCATCTTACAAGCCAGTGAAATTGGTCATCTTTTGTTGTTTGCTACAACTGAAGGACACAAGGAAGGTCATTCGGACAACGTTTGCAACATTTTGTTTTGAAGTCATTTTGCCATACATGCTGGCATTTGATCAAAATCAACGAATGTCCTTGGATGGTTTGGGAGAATAACACTAATTTTGTCACCTAGTCCTCCTCCTTGTCATCATCCTTGTCCTTTTGTAGGATTAAAAGGAATTTGCCAGAGAGCTGCTTACCTTTGAATGACTTGTTGCAGATCTGGCAGGAGTGTGGCTGGCCTTCTTGGTGTCTGCTGGCTATGTGACGCTGCAGCGGCCCTTTCTCAGTGAAACGTTGCTCGCAGAACTGGCAGCTGTATGGCCTCTCACCCGTGTGTGTGCGGTTATGCTTGTCCAGGCTTGCTATACACACAAAACACTGATATTTGAACTCCAAAATCTCAGAAACAGCTTTTAATAGGACATATAGACAAATATTCAGTCCACTGATATTTCAGAGTGCCCTATAACTACCTATGTCTCTATACAGCAGTCCTATAAACAGGCTATAAATAAAGTATATTTATGTACAGGGGTTAGACAATGAAACTGAAACACCTGTCATTTTAGACCACAATAATTTATTAGTATGGTGT
>JAOUQY010000020.1:19144050-19158717 GCA_028566355.1 Doras micropoeus
GTGCAGTTTTATAAGGAAATTAGCTTTTAAGTTTTACTGAGCGTCTTGGAGAATCTGCCACAGCTCTTCTGGAGACTCTCACTGTCACACTTACTTCTTTATTTTGCATGTAAAACCCAGCAGCCTTCATTATGTTTTTGTCTGAAAAGTGCTCTGTTGTGTAATGTGTTGCTTTCGTTACTGAAATACAAACATTTTTGCATAACATTAAATTTTTTGTTGGAAAAGTAATGTTTGGGAATATAAAATCATTTTGTACTGATTCAGTAATGCAGAACTCAAAAACAAAATAACAAAAGTTGTACCTGAAAACAATAGGGTGCCTAAGACTTTCGCACAGTACTGTATATGGAAGAATCTTATCAATTCTTTGTCCTGTGTACTCTTAATTTACAAGTTAAGTTACAAGTTGCCACCTTTGATTTGATAAATGTAGGAAATTGGAGTTGTGTCTGAGCAGAATTGGGGGACATGGCAATTGTTTCCCTACACATTGATAGTTGAGTGGGAGAACCCCGCCCTTTGTTCAAGGATATACAGTATATGAGTGGGATGTTCCCGTGAGCTAAGGCTCGTGGTGCTTGGCCACACTGGGAGAGCTTTCCCACCCTGCCGGCCTTTACTGTCTGCATCCTCCCGGTGTCTTACTTGGGGAGGAAGTCTGGCCGAATGCTTTGCTCCATGCACAGCTTTTCTGTAACAAGGTCAGCCATGCTGCTTTGATGAACCTGCTGATTCATCATCCTGTTAGGAAAATGAAGTACAAAATTATCTATGGGAGGGGGAAGCCCAATCCCCTGCAGCACGTTTATTCAGGCTTTCCTGTGGAACTTCCAAAGTGAAGACTGAAGCAGGGACTATATATAAAAGCAGTGGCGTCTTATTTCTTTTCCTATTTCCTTGCATTTGTTTTATCATGCTCAAAAGCAAGTCATTATCAAACATCTATACTAAACACTTCGCAATAAAGCAGACATGTCTAAACTGAAAAGGGTTTTTTCTTTAAGAGCCACCTGCTCTTGGAGTTGCCAAAACCACATCCCACCATCCTTACAACCATCCCAATGCTTCTTATTTATATTTCCATTAGAGAAAATGATTCATTTCTGTACAGCTGCAATATTTTCCATGTTGGGAAGGAGTTCTTTGCCCAAGCCGAGTCTTCTCATGGAAAGAAATCATCAATGAAGGCCTTCTGAATGTGACCACTGTTAAAGCGCATGTCGATAGTAATCCTGTGGCAGGGGTTGCAGATCGACTACAACGTCTTGCTTTGTACAATTTTGCTTGCTTTGTAATGAGACATGCAGTGAGTCAGTGAGCTTTAAGTATGGACGATATCCAAGAGATCCACGAAAAGCATGTTGGGACACAATGTCTCCTAATTTATCACAATCACTATACATATTGAATTATTGCCCAGCTCTGCTTCAAGATGTTTTTTTTTCAAGACATATTAACTTGGCATAGGTACTAACTACCCAATGATGTTGAAATCGCAGTCCCCATCTAAGTTTAAATTGTAATACGAGGCAATATTGAGAAGTAACCTTCCTCTGCAAAAACAGCAACATCTACATCTCACTCTTAGCTCTTTGCCATTTGACTCGGAAGACAGCTCCCACCTTGTCGTTTACTGCCCTGCCCCTGTATTTGGAGAACAGATCTTCTGAATGACCATAAATGCTCAGGGTTCTTTACAGACATTTCTTAGAAGCTGTTCTAATGAATCATAAACCAAACTTTAGCCTCAGACACTCACACAGCCAACAAGCTGTGGAACTATGTACTAACAAGCCTACAGTTAGCTGGCCACAAGCAGTTGAATCTTGAAGGTGTGTGTATGTACTTGAATTCAAAGTCCTTACAGGCTGCCATATTGGTAACATCTGGGCTACAAGATCAAGCGCCTGTCGAGGTTAACGTGAAGAGAGCCATACCTGTGCTTTCAGTGGTCAGAGGGACATAAAAACTGCATGTTCAATGAATCAACAGCAAATCTGATTAAAAAAAGGAAAAACGCTTAAAGTTTTGTGACGGCTTCTACTAAGCACACATAAGGTATCACAACACTAACTTTAGGACATCACATTTATGGCTCAGTGCAGAATGCCGTGACGTGATGCCATGAGCTCGTCCCACCGAAGCACCTCTTCCTTGCTTAGGTATCCATCTGCCTTCTCCTTCTTCCCACCATTACAGTTGAAGCTGCCATGAACCTCAACTGTGCGCTTGCATCAGTGCAGCAAAACAATACAGCATGCGATACAACGGCAGTCTTTGGCATTGAAGACTTTACTACCACATTACTACCAGATGTGAGAATGTGAGTCTGCTGTATTTGGGTTCTTCTTCTCACAATTATCTGCAGTCATCAATCAGAAAGATGAATCATCAGGTTTTTAGCGTGTTTTAATGAAACCAAGAAAGCTAACATTCACAACTAAATACCTCGGTCAAGGCCCGAAGTGGTTCGTCTGTTTTAAACAGATGTGACTGAGCTTGTATGTGTGTCTCTGAATGAAAGATGAGCACTGGCGTGAACAGTGAGAGAGAGAGAGAGAGAGAAGGCTGGATCTGTGGCCTGATAAGGAAAGAATGCGAATCATGAGAGTGTTCCTTGGCAGATTCAAATCACATCAGCTGCCATCTGTAATCGCGGCTGTTAAATGCCCCACAGGCACCATAGACGTCAAATGCGTCCTTGGCGAGCAGTTCCAGGTCACTGCTGCTGCAAGTGGTTGAGCAACTCGTCATGGATATGCTTTTGTGTTGGCGCTGGCTATATAGTCTCTCTTAAGATACCTGAATTTGAGTATTTGGAGAGACGGTCGGTCGTTTAGACATCTTCTGTTCAGTCTGTTGCAGTAACAAAGGCATCAGCGGAATATCATACATGTAAGTATGATTCTGTCATGCAGAAGATATTATGGAACAGGAAGCATAATGAGTCGAATACCCAGGGGCTCACAGCTGCAGCATTTATACGGATGCTGTCAATAATACTTCCTAAACATGAGCAGAGGCAGGCCATCTGTTTGAGTATTGCATAAATGTCATCTGCAAGAACTGACATTTCAACTGATTTAAAGTGGGTGTGTTATTTGCAAGTTTTCTGGAAGATTACCCAATCTCCTGGAAGATTAAATCAATCACTTTCTGTTAGATTCTAAGTTCCCAGACTCAAACACCAAAAATGTAACTTTTTTCTTCTCCAGACCCTAGTCATTAACCATGTAAAAGATGAATGCCTTATAAAATGTTATTAAAATGTTTAAGTGCAGGCTTTTCAGAGTTGCCCTGGATTGTTACCCAACTGAAATGTTTGTGGCTTTCATACGAGTCCTGGTGTACAATTTTGCCTCCAACCATATTAACTCCTTCGGATAAGTTTTTGCTCGCTTGATTTGAGAGTTGCGTCTCTTGAAACAGGCAACTCTCAGGCTGCTCATAGACACCAAACACCATGAGACGAATCGGGCGAATGCTCGTGCTGTGTATTCAGCTTACCAGACACCACTGTGCAGCTTTTCTAGTTTGGCATCACTCTCATACTTTTTGTAGAAAGCATTTTGTTTTACTGTGTTTACATTATGCGCATGGCTCAGCTATGCATCTTGTCTTTTAGTTTTAAATAATGTAGCACATGAAGGGAAGGGAAGTGATATTGATTGTATTAATTGATAGCCGAGGCAGAAAGACTAACGAAGTCCTAACGAAGTGCTAATTCCACTTGTGTCAGACTGGTATGCTTCGAGTCATTCATCCTAAATCCTAAAAGTGCATTTCAAATATAAACCTTATAACTTAACAGTAAATATGCCAGGTTGGAATGCAGCCATTCCCAGCTTGCAGTGAAACAAACATGAGCTTCTTAATTGCCCTGTACTAGGCTTTATCACCACCTAAATCTAACCAGCTCAAGCAATTATCCTTTTAAAGTGCCTAATTAAACCGCCCATTCAGCACTGATTTACGACTGGTTGGAAGGCCATACTGGTTAGAACAGTTTCTTTGGAGTGTGAGGAACTTCATGACCTTGGAACTGTTACTGGGCTGTCTTTGTGACCTTGACACGAACATAAAGGACGTTCTCAAGAGTGCATTGTTGTTTTGCGGGTATGGGGGTTTCCTGGTACTTGAGTACTTTTGGAATAGAGAAATTCAATCACAGAAGAACAGACTGTTTTTGTTTGCCCTTTGAGATGGTGAGACAGGACAAGAGACAAGTTTTCATAGCTTCATCATCCCTGGCTGAGGTGTTTGAATGACTGGTCAGCTCAATTTCCCACCACTTCACTATGTATAATCGCTGGAGTCTCCTGACCAGCTGTAGTGTGAGCTCACCTTCACTTTGGCCAAAAGATTGGCAACTCCCACACTGGAAAGTGCAGCTGCCACTGAAGTGATAGAGTGCCATGAACACTCTTTCATAGTACTGGATCACTAGAAAAAAACATTTGTTTTGATTGAAGATTATGGCATATTCTGCAGTTCCTCAAACGATCAGCGTGCTCGAGGACCAATCTCAGCAGATTGACACCAGAAACGGAAGTGTTTAGAAGGACGGTGCCTTAAGTTAGCTCTAGGGCACCCAGCCTTTGGCGCAAATTCCCACCTGGAAAGTTTCCACACGTAGACTCTACCGGTATCTGCGTGCACTTGTAATTACATTGTAGGAAATGAAACCCTTGACATCTGCTTCTAATGAATGGGCAGATCGGGCCCCTTGCTTTCTTGTACTTTTGGACCAATCCGCTGGCATGCAGATGTTGAGCTGGAGGTGTCCCTGGGTTCAAACACACCTTTAATTCATACCTTACAGCAAACTCTATAGACAGATGAATTGCCTTGGAGATGGTGATCGTTCTAGTTAAACCTCTGTTGACTGATCTCATTGACTCGAGGCTACTCTGCTTTCCTTTTCAGAGTTTTATCTCTTTCAGTTCCCCAGATGTGTTTATAGGCTATAAATATCTGCATCTTGGAATTGTACTTCCTCAAGTTTCCTTCTCAACTTACACGTTGTTTACTTAATGCAGACGGCTGCTTGGACATACAGTTATTGTCCCAAGCTGCATTTTAAGTGGTTGTTTATCATAGACTCGTAAGGAAGGAAGGCTAAGTAAGACATGGATAAGGTTTAAATTTAGTCTGTAGTTTTATCACAGGAGTACAGTGTGGTACAGTGCTGCTCAGTCTTGCTGTACAGTACATGCCTTTTGAGAGTAATTATTCACATGTGAGCACTTCTTTCATACCTTTTCATTAAAAAGTATTCAGATTTACTAATTCACTGATTTAATGGCATTGACATCATATTTCAAGCAGGATTTACTCTTATGATTCAGACTTAATTAAACCTTGGAGCAATTTGGCCAGACATCAGTGTCTTTCTAAACTTTCCTATGAAGGTAAATGCCAGTACTGCCTCAACCCTGATTCTGTTCATTATATTAACCTATGTAATAAAGTGTTGCCCCGGGCTGAACTTTTTTTTTTAAATATACATACAATGCTGTTTTGCTGGCAGCTTGTGCATTGTAGAAAAGGAATTATGAGATCCTGAAACATTAGGAATCTGGAATTTTTTTAAAACTCGTTTTGGTGTAACGATCCTCTGTGATTTTGAAACACATTTGTGCTGGATTCCAGCCATTAGAAATGATACACAGTGTAGAAACATCCCTTATGAAAGTCCCCTGTTGACCTTGGACAAGCAAGAGTACTGAGTCACTGTTTATCTCTGGACATGCAGCTTTTTCCCCTCTTTTTATTCACTACCTGATGCTTATCCAACATTCCCAGAGTCTCCTGTCTGCTCAGACGTATTCTCAGGTCCTTATTCTTTAGAGGTGACATGGTGCTTATTTTTTTTCTAAGGTGTGGCCACAGATTAATATTTTGAGGACATAAACTGAGTATCTTCTGGCTGTCAATCTTAATGTTATGGTCATGCCCATTATACCAAAGTTGTAGTCATGGACTGATTTGTTTAACTTGACTAGTAACATGATCCTGCGCCTTCAGTTGATTATTTATATTTCCTAGCCTAGTAATGTATCATTGTCACAACACCACTGACTCCAGTATGCCTTTATGCATCTTTCCAAGATTGATGTAACCTTTATGCTTTGCTTCCTGTGGCCACAGTTGTCTTACTTGATTGATTTCTTCGTCTTATGATTTGAAATACAACAGTTGCCACAAGAACTTCAGAACAGAGATCAATAAATAAATCTCAAGAAACATAATTCTTAAGTTTCTGCAACTTGGATCTGGTGGAACATCACCCCTAGAGCTTAGCGGTACTCCTCCTTGTCCCATCAAAATAGGGATAATCCTGTCGATCGTGAGTGGCCGACTCCTTGATCCTTTGTCAGCGGATGACAGGAAGCTTAAAGTCAAGGATTTCAGTGACGGAATAAGCCAATCAGGATAAGACTACTTCAAGCATATAAAATGGGCATCTGATCCCCCACTCTCACATGCTGACCTCAGAAAACTAGCATTAGGAACGCTCCCATTTTGCTTTTGTCGTACTGCCTTTGAGGAGGCAAGATAGTGTTTTGGTGGAGTATTACACAGAGGGTCAGTTTACACTCAAAGCCTGGGAAATGTCTTGAGAACGTATAATCTGCTCAGAACAAGCAGTGCCACAGCTGTTGGAGAAGATTTTCCTGATTAGCTATGGCTTTTGTGGGACTACTTACCACATGCAGTGGACTCTCTGACACATCCTAACTGTCTCAGTGGTTTTCTTCAATTAGGAAAGTTTGACCATTTGGGTTTTACCAGCATGGTCTCGGTTGAACAAGCCAAGAATTCATGCGAATATAACACTGAGGTCAACTTAAAGATAGAGTGTGACATTTAAGGTGATTCTATGGTCAGGGAGATTTTTACATTTACTCTTTGAAGCAATGACATGAAGCAGTGGAGATGGGTAGTGGATTTGGAGGATCTTGTTGACATTAGTACCTATTTGGTTACCCAAAGCTACGCACAACAATGAGCTTGGGTGATCTGATGATAAGAGGATAGCTGAGACTATAAGTCATGGTTTAAATCTGGCATTTTAAGACATGTGTCTCAAATATGTATTTAAAGCCCACTTATGATCAGATTTAATCACTAATTCTGACTAGGCGGTTCTTCAGGGTCTTGAATGGCTGCTTTCCTATTATGCTTATCTTCCTCATATGTTTATATGACAAAAAATGCAGCTTGTCACGTTATTGATGATCCACAATGCCCCTTTGTCCTGAAGACCTTCCTGTTTCAGAAAACCTTTGCCACACCGTTGCCTGTAATTGTTACCAACCAGAAACTGACACTGCCGACTTCTTCCAAACATGCTAAATAAACATTCCTTCATAGAAACGTTTGCCATATCAACAACTACATGCTTTTTTTTAATCGGAAGAACATTAATCAACTGACCAATCAGAATTGAGAACAAAGCTATGGCATTATTATATGCCATGCATTACAATGCATTTAAATACTAAACCTTATGATGTGTTTAAAGTTATTTATAATGAATAGCATGCTAGAGTTATTTTCTCTTGCTCAAGTAGTTACTTAATTGTCTTTTTAATTAGTCATTTATTTAATTCATTATATAGTATTTGTATATTAGTAGTTAAAAGTAGTTATTTACGTTGAGATGCATCCTGTATAAATGTGAATCATAGTGGTGTTCAGACCTCTCCTTATTGGTCTGAACTTGCTCTAAAGTCAGAGGTGGAAAGTAACGGATTACGTTTACTCATGTTACTGTAATTGAGTAGTTTTTTTTTTTTAATCTGTCATTTTACTTTACTAAAACGAACCTTTGGAAATATTTGGCATGAACAGGTGAATACCTACTTTTGGAATTCCTAGCCACATCAATGTCACAACACCACCGACATTCAAGATTGATGTAACCTTTATGCTTTGCTTCCTGTGGCCATAGTTGTCTAACCTGATTGATTTCTTCATCTTTTGACTTAAGTCAAGTCAAAAATAAATAAATAAACATCGCCCCAGAAACTGCTGCGGTGAATGATGGGCAGGAGAACAACCCGGCACTAAAATCACAAGAAAGACGGAGACGGATAAGTCAGCCAGCGGTGCTGCAGACCCAGCTGTAAGTCAAACCCCGTCGAACTCTTGATGAAAATGAAAAGCATCCTTGGCCATAGTTAAGGGACCACTTCGGCTTCGAGTGCAAGAAAAGCAGCAGGTTTATTATGCAGTGTAAGCTGTGTTTGCCCAGAGAGACCAAACTAGCAGCTTATAAAATCTTAACAATCAAACCTGCATGCAAGCATGATACTTCTAATACGTGCACCGTTGCACTGCAGGTTAAATATAAGTTTTCGTAGTTGAGTAAGAGGATTTGCTCAAATTAGCCAAAAAGACATGGGTGCATGACATTGTATCTATATTAAATGAGCTACTTTTTACTTTTACCTGAGTAGATTATTAGACCAGTAATTTTACCAGTAAAATTTCATCAAAGTAATAGTTCTTTTACAAACCCCATTTCCAGAAAAGCTGGGACACTTTCTAAAAATGTAATAAAAACTTAAATCTGTAATTTGTTAATTCTCTCGAAGCTTTATTTAACAGACAAAAGGACAAACAAAAGATTTTCACAAGATTAATCGGAATCAACACACTCAAAAAAAGTTGGGACAGAGGCAAAATAAGACTGAAAAGGTTCTACAGGTAACACTGGAAGGTTCCACAGTTAGCAGTTTAACTAGTAACAGGTGAGGTCATCAAGATTAATTATAAAAGGAGCATCCACCAAAGGCTTAGACTTTGAAAGTAAGGATGGGTCGTGCTTCAGAATTGAGAGAATTTTCAGTTTAATATGTCAACAATGTCATTTTAAGTCGGTTTAAATACAATGTCTCTCAGTACAAGATTGCAAAGAATTTAGGTCTTTCACCATCTCTACTGTTCATATCATATCATGAAAAGATTCAGGGAGTCAGGGGAAATCTCGGGGTGTAAAGGCCAAGGGCAGAATGTGTGTGACCATCGAGCCCTTAGGTGGTACTGTTTGAGAAATCGTCATACTACAGTGATGGACATAGCCACATGGTCTCGGGAGAAAATCCTTGTCACAGTCCACCACTGCATCAAGAAATGCAACCTGAAACTGTGTTGTACAAAGAGGAAGCCAGATATTAATTTTGCACAGAAACACCAGCAGATAAAGTGACCTCAAATCATCTGAGAGACAGAGTAAACGTATTCTCTGGTCAGATGAGTCCACATTTCAGCTTGTTTTTGGAAACAGATATCAGATTATATGTGCCAAAGAAGAAAGAAACAATCCAGACCATTACCAACAAAATTAAAAAAAAAACCTACATCTTCGATGGCATGGGAGAGCATCAGTGCCCACGGCATGTGTGATCTTCATATACACGTGAAGGTACCATTGATGCAGTGGCTTATATATTTATTTTGGAGGGACATATGCTGCCATCAAGACAATGTTTTTCCCGGGAACTCCATGTCTTCAAGCAGGACAGTGCCAGGCCTCATTCTGCACCAGTTACAACAGTGTGGCTTGACAGGCCTGCCTGCAGTCCAGATCTGTCTCCTATTGAAAATGTCTGGTGCATCATGAAGAGGACAATCAGACAGCAGTGACCATGGACTGTTGAGCAGCTCAAGTCTTGTACACAGCAAGAATGGGCAAAATAAAATAACTTGCAAAACTGCACTGATTAGTATCTTCAATTCCCAAAAGATTACAGGGTATAATTAAAAGAAAAGGCGATGTGACCCAGTGGTAAACACACCTCTGTACCAACTTTTTTTGAGGGTGTTGTAGCATCAATTTCTAAATGTGTTTATATTTAATAAATAGAATTATAAACATCATTGAAATCTGAAAATCTTTTCTTTGTCCTTTTGTCTGTTACATAATGCTTCAAGTGAATTAATTAATAAATTACAGATTTAAGTTTTTATTATATTTTCAGAAAGTATCCCTTTCTAGAAACGGGGTTTATACTTGGGTTGAATATTTTAGTACTCCTCTGCCTAAAGTGTCTAGCAATGGCTGGCTGTTCCTTCCAGATGTTTACCACAAAGCCATTCCTGAGGCCTGCCTTTCTGAGCTGTGGCCAGTAGTGACCCAATTGAAGAAGGTGTTAAAACTTCAGCATGGTTCTTTATACAGTGCAGTCACTATGAAAGCATGTCAATGGCTTCAGCTTAGGGGGCTGTGCAGCATGAGTCGCTGGGTACAAGGCTTAACAAAAGAGGCTTTGAATACATTCAGAAGCTCATGCTTTAGTGCTCTCTGTCCTCTCATAAAAAAGCGGAATAGCTTGTATTCCATATGCGTCAAAGTTTGCTAAGGGCAAGATGTATAACAAAGATGTGTGTTTTGCAACACTGAAACCATAAAATCAAGATGAAGCATTTTCCCCTGACCCACATACTTAGGACCTGAGCAGTGCTCCGGTCTAAAAAATGCAATACTGTGGACTGAAAATGCAAAGAGGCGGTTTCTATTAACTGGCTGTCTATAAAGTGTCACTTTAGAAAACCGGTATAACTTAAGCTAAGAGAAGCATGGTGAATTTCCATGTCTATATTTTAGACTTTCCAAGGCTGTATCTTAACAGGGCAGTGCTTGTTATCAAAGGCCAGAGGTGGACCGTTTCTCTGTGGAATTGGTGTCAGAAAGAATTTCACCCTTGGCTATTAGTTGTTATTATTATGAGTTAGAAACTTCTGCAGTAATGATCAGTAGGGCTAGGCACTGTGGAAGAAATGTTATGGTACAATTGAAGTTTCAGCCAAAAAAATAATGATCATGAAATTCTAATATTACTTCTGTCTCAAGTGCTAATTTGTAATTGACCTTTATTGCTCCAGAGGTCCATCCTGGACTACTTTGCTCTTGCACACACCTACTTTTGCACCAGGTGTCTTGAGAAGGGATAAAATTTCACCTGCAGCTATGTGGTTTTAGTGGTATTTTAAACTTCCAGAGGAATTTCACCTCTTTCCCCGGAAGAGTAACTCAGCCTGGGTGAGAAAGGGGTCAGTGGAGCTAGACATCTTCAGGTCTTCACCAGTCACTTGCCAGAACACATTTCATTCATGCCTGAGTGCCTCAGCGCTTCATCTGTGGGCCAGAGCAGCATTTTTCCAGTCTGTAGCAGCCCAATAATAGTCTTTGTTTCCCTATTGGCAAATCTTCTCTCCTTATTATTATAAGGTCATATTCAAAGTAGATAACATTGGTGTACATGTGAGGAAAGATATTCAGACTTTGGCTATGCAGTTGCTTAAGTAGATTTTCAGGGTTTCGCTTTCAGATTATGCAAATACCCGGAGTGTAGTTCTCATCTCATGCCTCTGAGGTTGCCAGATATTTTTCTGGAGTGGATGTGCCCAAGATGAACAAAATCAGGGATACAAGCCAACCAAACTGTGTCATTGCTGTGGGACGGTTAGGAATATGCATTTTATGTCATTAGAATGTATATTTCACCTAGAAAAGTGAATGTAATATTTTTAAAGTCTTTAACGGCCATGACTATAACTTGAATGATTTATAAATTTTTTTCTTTTACGTTCACTTTCTCAAGGGAAACGTATAAACAAGTACTAAGAATATACTCTTCAATGTCAAAGCAGTGATTTGTATTGTGTTGCATTGTTAAGTTTTTCAATATTTCAATGTTTAGTCCAATATTTATTCCAAACTTTAGTCAGATAAACCAGGTATGTACTGAAATAACATGTTCCTGAGAAAGCAGGTGAAGGAAATCGACCATCGAAAGGAATCAAGGAAATTTCGTCCATCGAGTACTGTAGAATTTAAAAGGGATGAAAACTCTCCCCCGTTCCCCCCAACTTTAAAATCCTCTCAACAAATTGTTCTCTGTGGGTTTCACCTCAAAGTGATTTCCATCTTCACTTTGGTGGTCTGCCACATCGGTTAGGTTTCTCATCTCCACGCATGTCATTTACAGATACTATTTCAATGTTTGCAGCATCAACGCTGATGGCCTCTCCAAAAAAACCTTTACATAGGCTTCCAGCCCAATCCCACTTAATTATGATCTTGGCCCTGAATAGAGCTTGGTGTTTTGACCATGAACTTGGGAACAGGCAGCAGGTGATTAAACACAGTAGAGCGTCTCTCACCAGGCCGCAAGTGTTTCCAAAGCAAACTCCGAAGAATGCGCTCTTTGAGGAATTTTAAGGAATTTCGTTTCTGAATAACTGGACATTAAAGGCAAGAGAAGTATATGGAATGGAGAAATGAATTGCACGGATTTCCAGGGTCATTTACTTGGATTATTATCATTATTATGTCAGCTTAAATGGAACTTCGATACACATACTTACATTTCTAAGTCTCAGATAACATGCCAAAAAATGATGGGCTGTGCTTTAATAGGAAACTAATCAACAACAAGGTTGTGTAATGCATTCAGATGTGTAAAGCTACTGAAGAGTTACTGTTACCTCCCTGAAGCTGAATACTTTCCTATACCAGCATACCCTGGAGGCTTATTTCTTTTGTCAGAGCAACTCCCTGACACTATTTTTTTGTTTATTTATTGAAGAATGACATCATACATTTTATTCATGTATAGTTACGTACCTGTGAGTTAGTACCAAGATACGGCAAAGTCTCAAAGACATTCCTGTAGCAGAAAACTTAAAGAAACTGCTTTACCTCTAACCGAAACCTTCACCGTAGCAGGTATTACCAAGCATTACCATACCAGTATCAAGTATCCACATATCAAGGCACAATCTTAATGAAGCTGCTTTTGACCCAGCATACTGTGGTACAGTTGGTCCCGTACCAAGACAACAGGTGCTGTCAGATTATCTGGTCCTATGATAGTGTGAAACTGTGCTGTAGGAAACCGTGAGCCTTTTTGGCCCTGAACATTCATTGTAGTGTACTTAGGGACACTTTTGTTTACACTTTTGAGTTCTGTAATGCGGTGTGAAGCAGCCTTCTTAAAGCAAAGTAGTTTAAAATACCCTGTGATCTCATCCAAGACCTCACTGACCCCCTCACCCAAAGCTATTGTCTTGTCGTCTTCTGCGTCAGACTTTATTCCTTCATTGCGCCTATCCTGTGTTTTTTCAGAGGACAATGGGTCGATGCTTGAAGTGTCTGCCCAAGCGTGAAGCCAAGGTTCCTTTAACAGGCGGACGTTGCCCATTCCTGAATGGCAGCTCGCACCATTGCAGGGGCCTGTCCTGTTATAAATAAGCACTAGCAGCCCTTTCTCTCCGCATGCCACCTCTGGTCCCAGCCTCCTCAGGACCTCAGCTGTCGTCTGGGGAAATCGGAGATACCCGAGCTCTCTAGCCACAGGTCACAGTTAGACGCCATTACCGGAAATAACGCTGTATTTTTAGACTCTCAAAATACTCTTGCCTGATTGTTTACCTATCGTTATAGTAAACAGCAGTATGTCCTTACCATGATTCACAGATTCTTTTAAGTCAACGGTTTTTATTTTGTTTATTACGTCACTCATCAGCTCGTTTGCTCACCATACTAATATCTGTAAGAGCCACCATCATCTTGACTACTTATCAAAATATAAACTAACGAGCTGGTGGATAAGCATGAAAACTAGCATCACGGCAAAGGAATTCTTTCCACCGGCCACAGGCTTACGATAACACTATATAAGGTGTGATTAAAAGGCAGGAGGAAATGAGCTCCGTCGAGCTGTGCAGATTTTCCAGTCGCATCTTGCCAGATTATCCTGCTGGCCTAATTCCACACATTTCTCTTCATGCTTGTTGCGCTGATATTTCAGGTAGAAGGGTAACAGTGTACGATGAAAGGAATTTCCCTTACAGTGTGTTCCCTTGGGTTTGCTTTAATTGATCCATGAAGTTTTCTGTTTCTTTTATTTAAAAGAAAACAAAAAAAACAATGCAGCTTTTGTCCTCCAACACATTTTTCCAGTTTATTGAAAAGGATATTTAGTACTGTCCTACTGTCAAGTCTAAATGAAATGCAGATTTTTGTCTAGTAAGAGCTGTAAATATAGGAAACCTACATGCTGGATTAGCTGCTGTTTCTAACTGCTTTCATACAGGGCCTTAACAAGATCGTGAATCACTCGGAAGACAGCAGGGAAATTCCAGTCGGCCCGGATCAAATTGGCTACAAATCACTCAATGTTCTACTGATTCTTGCAAAATATGATTTGCTATATAAGTTGTACATTATTGTACATGACATGTTATTTAAATATGTAAATACATTCCTGCACTCACTAGTATTTAATTACACTTGAAAACATTCTGCTGGAAATGTGATCCAAGCAATGGGATGTATGCCACTGTAAGGGCCTGTTCAGACTTGTAATCCAGTTCTGTTGGTCTGTACCGAAGCAGACAATTGATACATTATTACATTTAAGTCCTGGTTTGGTTAGCGTTCTCACTCACAAACATACAATCAAACCTAAATAAGTTTTTTAAAAAATGGATGTGATCTATGATGCAAGCTGGTCATCAGAGTGATGCACCACATACTTATTGGGGGTTGTGTGTACCTGGTGGTATTTTTACCAACTGGAAACACAGCAGGAGGCAGTAAAATGGATAACGGAGTCTTTTTTTGCTGGGTGCTGGTTTTGCATGTTGTAA
>JAOUQY010000020.1:19185449-19198414 GCA_028566355.1 Doras micropoeus
CTCTCAGTAATGATGACTGATGGAGAAGTAGGCTACTTTTCATAATTAGTATTAGTTTTACTTTTGAATTATTAAGTAAAAACACTTTTTGGTTGAGGACTCTTGGACCTTACTATATAATGTGTGATGTTTGTTTTCTTTTTAATTAACTGTGTTATTACGGGTTAAGTAAGTATTCATGTCTTGAATGCCCATGTCTCTGTGTTTCTTCCCAGGCAACTGTCCTGAAGGCCACTTTAATATCGACGGTCGCTGCGTGCCCTGCTTCTGCTCCGGCATCACCAAGAACTGCCAGAGCACCGGGCGCTACCGCAACCAGATCGCACTGCGCTTCACGGAGGAGGAGAACTTTAAAGGTAGCAGACAACATGGTGTTACTGAAGGGTGAAGGGTTGTGGGATCTGGATCTTGAATGGGCTGAAAGATTATTTTATCTTTAATTCGATTTCAATGAATAATGAATAATGCAATTATTTTCAAAATTGATATTATTTTGTGCATGTAAATACATTTATATGTTCTACCATAAAATTTCTCCTCCTTTTCCTTTCAGGAGTGAACGTGTCCTTCCCATCTCGGCCAGGCAGTCCTCCACCTCTCTCTTCCACTCAGATGATAGTTAACCCGGAGGAGGAAGAGTTCCAGCTGGTGGATTTGTCTCGCCGTTTCTTGGACCTGGAATCCTACTGGACTCTGCCACGCCGCTTCCTGGGCAGCAAGGTCAATTTCCACTCCGGTTATACTGGATTTAGATATGAGGAATCTCTAAGGTGACATGATGTTACCTTGGTGACGAGGCATGCTGCTGTAGAAAAATGATCAACAGTACGGTGGTGTAATGTGTCCTGACAGGAAGCAGAGATACTAGTGACAAGCAGAAGTTGATTCTTTTCCAATACCAGCACATCCCGAAGTGTTGTTCCACATTCCTTGTTTTCATTTTTAATGCTGGAGGGGATTGCCTGTAAAAAAGCCCATATAGCATGTTGATACCTTTTCTGTTCATTACCATTTAAACCAGTGACATTAATGATGACGCTAACTGTGTTTTTAGGTGGACTCGTACGGAGGCTACCTGAGGTATAAAGTGAGCTACTTGCTGCAGAGAGAAGGCTCAGAGCCAGTGAACAAGCCTGACGTGGTGCTGATGGGTAACGGCCACAGACTGATCTACCGCCGCGGCCCTCCCACAAACCCCAATGTAAAAAACCAGAGAGAGATCAAGTTTACTGAGGTCAGTCACTATGCACAGATATACCAGATGCTTCTGCAAATCTTGCTAGGTTTTACATTAGGTGTTGTATATATATTTTTTGCATATAAAAATGTAGATTTGTGTGTTTTCAAGCAAGCATGTGGTTATTTTAGGAAAACTGGCAACACTCATCTGGGCAGCCGGTGTCTCGCACGGATCTCCTGATGACCCTGGCTAAACTGGAGAGCATCAGCATCCGCACCATGTACGACAACCGTGTGGCCAGCGTGGGTCTGAGCGACATCGTCATGGACACCACCAGTGTAGTGTTTAGTCTGGACGGTCAGCCTAAAGACGTGGAGGAGTGCAGGTCTCTCCCGCACACACACACAAACACACACTCACACATACATCTTACATACATCACATACCCTATATACAGTATATACAGCTAGTACCAAGTTGGACCCACTTTTGCCTTCGGAACTGCCTTAATTCTTCATGGCACAGATTTAACAAGGTTTGCACATCCTTGATGCGAATTGACCTTCCCACTACATCCCAAATGTGCTCTGATGGATTGAGATCTGGTTCCTGGAGACCATTTGAGTACAATGAACTCATTGGCATGTTCAAGAAACCAGTTTGAGATGATTTGAGCTTTGTGACATGGTGTGTTTTTCTTCTGGACATCGCCATCAGAATATGGACGTGGTCAGCAGCAGTACTCAGGTAGTCTGCGGCGTTTAAAAGATGCTCAGTTAGTATTAAGGGACTCAAAAATATATGTGTCAAGAAAATATACCCAACACCATCACACCACCACCACCAGCCTGAAGCATTGATATGACACATGCTTTCATGTTGTTTACACATGTTAAATTCTGACCCTGATCTCTGAATGTCGCAGCAGAAATTGAGATTCAACAGACCAGGCAACGTTTGAACCCCTGCAAATTGTAGCCTGATTTGCCTGTTCTTAGCTGACAGGAGTGGCACCCGGTGTGGTCTTCTGCTGCTGTATCCCATCTGCTTCAGAGATGCTCTTCAGCATACCTCGTTCCTAACGAGTGGTTATTTGAGTTACTTTTGCCTTTCTATCAGCTCGAACCATTCTGGCCATTTTCCTCTGACCGCCGTCATCAACAAATCATTTTCATCTAGCAAACTGCCGCTCACTGGATATTTAGCCGTTTTCAGACCACTCTCTGTAAACCCTAGTGAAAATCCCAGTAGATCAGCCATTTTCGAAATACTCAGACCAGCCTGTCTAGTTCCAACAACCATGCCACGTTCAAAGGTCTTGTTGACCATGTCTACATGCCTAAATGCATCGGGTTGCTGTCACGTGATTGGTTGATTAGAGCTGTGCATTAAGGAGGTGTTGAATGGCACACAACACCACCTCACCCAAAGAAAGCTTGCATGAGCAAAGTTCTTTGTCTTCTTTGATTCTCAAAGCATCGTCCATAAAGAATTCATACCAGAAGGCCAAACGGTAAATGGAACATTTTACCTTGGTGTTTTGGAACATTTGTGGAAGAGGGTTTTGTGTGTGCGTCAGATCACCTCTTCATGGATCCTCCATCATGACAACACACCGAGTCATACTTCACTGGCTGTGAGAGAATTTTTCGCAGAAAGAAAACATTCCAGTCTTCCACATCCACCTTGTAGCCCCGGCTTGGCTCTGTGTGACTTCTTCATGTTCCCCAAGATTAAAACACATCTCATTACTATCTGGACAGACCTTGGATGTATGTGTGTGTTGTTTAATTCTCAGATTTGAGATATCAGCTGTTATTACAGTTCATCAATGCAAATATATAGAATCATATTTTTATACAAAGAAATGACCAGAATTTGAGCTGTGCTATATTATATTATATTATATTTTTTGCATCTAACAAAAGTGGGTTCTTTTAACCCAGCTTAAGCGTCATGTGGCTGAGAACCTGTGTGACGTCTCTCATAGGTGTCCGCCGGGTTACTCTGGCCTCTCCTGCGAATCGTGTTCATCTGGGTTCGAGCGGGTACCTGGGGGCCTGTACCTGGGCACGTGTGCCGGCTGTAACTGTCACGGCCATGCAAGCGCCTGTGACCCCATCAGCGGACACTGTCTGGTACACAACACCTTTAATTCTGGGTTTTATTTGAATTCTGACACTTTTGTATTTCATAATCAGTACACATTCATATAATACCCCTGTTTCTTCTCTCTCTCTCTCTCAGAGTTGTCAGCACAACACAGAGGGACCACAGTGTGATAAATGCCGCCCCGGCTATTTCGGCGATCCCAGTCGGGGTAGACCAGATGACTGTAAGCCCTGTCCTTGTCCTTACACGGAGACGTCTCGCAGGTTAGTGCTTTATATCGTGCTCCACTCACTCACAAACATTTACATTCACAATGATTCGCAATGAGTGTCCTTCTTTAGTATATAAACAGTTTGACAATTTGCTGTGATATAAGAGGAATAAAACTCTTCAGGACATGCCTTTATGGGAAGATAAACAGCTACACCATGCCATGTTTTATTCCCTACACGCCACCTTTCTGTTTTAAGCAGTTTGCTCAGTCCTGAATATCTTGTGTCTTGTTGTGTGCAGGTTTTCAGACACCTGCTTCCTGGACGTGGACGGTCAGGCCACATGTGATGCGTGCGAACCAGGCTACACGGGACGCCGCTGTGAGAAGTGAGGCCTTCACTCTGTTCCGGCTGTTTTTTCATCATGTTCTGTTCAGCAGAAGAAAACTGACCCATTTTGTGTTATTGTTCGTAGGTGTGCACCCGGATACGAGGGAAATCCTCTGCAGCCCAACGGCAAATGCACCGCGCACGGTGAAAGTACGCAATAAAGACATTGTCTCTGTTGCTTCTTATGCAATGTTTTTAGCTTAACACACCCTTTACTGAGGCTGATAATCCCCAGTATAATGTTCTATACCATTATAACGTACCTATAATAGTTCAGAACATTTCAAAGGTTTGCTTCTTAAATCATCTCCAGTCCTTTTTAAACCCTTTTCTCAGTTAACACACGATGTGACAACAGAGGAACTGTCAGTTCCAGCAGCAGACCGTGCAACTGCAAGGTAACGTCTTTATCTTATCTGAACCCGCATTTAGTTGAACATCGTAGCTGTGTGTTGTTGTTGTATAATGTTTTGCTGTGCAGGCCAACGTGGCGGGAGATTTGTGTGACGAGTGTAAGCCAGGCTCCTTCCATCTTTCCGCTGGAAATCCAGAAGGGTGTTTGCAGTGTTTCTGCATGGGTGTGACCAAGCAGTGTGCCAGCTCCACCTGGACCAGAGATCAGGTTAGCTAGCTTAAGTCTGCATGCTGTAACTAGTTGATTCAGCTCACAAGGGTTTTCTAACAGGATTAATGGGCTTTAGTGTTCTTCTAGAATCCTAATTTCCGTTTAAGGTAGGATTGACTTGGTTTTAATGGACTTTATTACACTCAACTCAATCCTACCTTAAATTGAGCAGGGGTATAGGCATATTCCTGCCTCTTGCTTAATGTTCCTGGGCTTGACTCTCCAGATCCACTGTCATCCTGATCACGATAAAGCAACCAAAGATAAATGGATTCATGATACAACCTTGTGTCTTTCTTATTGTGGGATCATGTACCTTGATCTTAACTGAGGCAAGTGAGGCCTACTGTTTAGATGTTTGTCTGGGTTCCTTTGTGATCTCCTGGATGAGTTGTCGATGCACTCTCGGTGAAATATTGGTAGGTCGGGAACCACTGTTCACCACAGTCCCCATTAGTGGATAACGGCTCTCACTGTGGTTCGCTGGAGTCCCAGAGCCTTGAATGACTTTTCAGTAACCCTTTTCAGGCTGGTAGATTTCAGTGACTTTGTTGGGCATCTGTATTTGCATCTCTTTAGAACATATTATCATGTGGTATCTTAAGCAGGGTCTGTTTAAGTGATGTTTACATTCAACAGGTCTGGCAGTAATCAAGCCTGTGTGTGGGGAGTGAAATTGAATCCGGCGTTTAGCTTTTCACACAGGGCCAACTAGAACTGAACAGCATTTTTCCTTCAGTAAATGAACATTCGAACATTAGTGACAGGATTACAACAATAGAGCACATTGGGAAGGGGTAAATATTTTGTCATAGCACTGTATGTTATAGCGATGAAAAGATCCTCTATGTCATGTCATGTCATGTGATGGACTCTTTTCTGGTTGTGGCTGAAGGTGCGAGGTGGCATCAACGGGCAGCTGTTTTCACTCGCCAACGGAGGCAATACTCGCTCCATCACCGAGGGCATCGCCCAGAGAGGTCCCGCAGAGGTCGTCTACCGCTCGTTCAACAGCATCCCCAACGACATCTACTACTGGGTGCTGCCCGAGAGCTTCCGAGGAGACAAGGTGCGTCTGCTCCTGCTCGCATACATAAGCGTGAAAAGACGCTGAATAAATGTCTCATTGTGGAAAGCTTCACCACAGCAACAACTAAGATCTATTGATTAGAATGAGTATAAGAACAAGGACATTAAGGACATATAATCAGTTATTTTTGTAGCAGCTGGCACTTCTGTCAGAGCTGCTGTTATAGAAAATGTTATCCAACACATTCTGACCAATCAGAATCAAGAATTCAGAGGCACCGTGGTGTATGTCTTTCTTAGGATCTCAGTAATCAGTAACAGGAAACAAAAAAACAAAGCTAAAGTGCTTTAATGTGGTGGAAAAGTTCAGAAAGGCTTTCTCCATATGAGAAAAAAGTTTGAAGCGTTTTCATTTAGAAGTAAAACTATTTCTTTTTACCCCTCAAAGGTGACCGCGTATGGAGGAGAGCTGCGCTACAAGGTGCGTTATGAGCCAGGAGCCCGCTCGGTGGTGATCGAAAACAAACCTGATGTGGTTCTTCAGGGTAACAGCATCTCCCTGGAGCACTACTCAGAAACCAAGACGCTGCCCCGAGTCCCTGCCACCTTCGTCGTGCCTTTCCGAGAGGTGTGTTAATGTGGGACCGAGTGTAATTCGCTTGTTTGATGTGTACCTTCTTTCACAATTCTTAATTCCGTCAACTAAAGGCTGTTGGTGCAGGCTTGTGCTCTGCTAATAAAAATACTCATATGACGCTTTTGACTTTAAAGAGGTGTTACATGTAGATCGTCTCTTCTAGTCTGCATGGAGGAGACCTGACGGACAGCCGTGCACTAGAGAGCACCTGCTGATGGCCCTGGCTGACGTCTCCGTCTTCATGATCAGAGCCACTTACGCAGACAACATGGCCGAGAGCAGGTGCCCATGCCGTGTTCTCTGTCTGCATCTGTTCACCCGTGAACCGTTTCCCACTATCAGTAAAATGAACCTTTTACAGTTTACCTTCTCGTATTAGTTAATGAATGACATCATGTTTTATGCGTTTTACGTTGCCAAATGTCTGCAAAACAAGTTTATTGTATATAACAGCTATATACCCATGAGTCATTCCCATGAGAAGTCATGTTACAGAGAAACCAACAAGCACACATCCTGAAGACTTTCCCACTGTGGAAAACCTACGAAGGACTGACACTGGAGACTCCTTCCATATACATGACGAATAAACATCTCCTTACAGAAAATTTTACCGTATCAACATTCGTAATTTTTCCTTTTAATCCGTCGTAGCGTCAGCTATGTGATGCTGAGAATGAGCTGTTACTATAGCAACAATAACACATTCGAATCATTCATTTAAACCTGTCATTCCTAACCATAGTGACTGATGTCCAATTATTGAGTCTGTGTTCTGCATTATGTCTGTGTTACGGTTGCTGGCATTCAGTTCATGGTTTCTGTGTTCTGTGCAGCGTCTCTGAAATCCAGATGGATATTGCGGTGCCGCATTCCACCGGCAATGAGAGGGCTCTGGAAGTGGAGGAGTGCACCTGTCCTCAAGGCTACAGAGGGCCGTCCTGCCAGGTATCACACGCCACCTCCTTCGGCTCAAACTAAGGCCCCGTCCACACGACAACGCTGAAAACGGCGTTTCTGCAAAAACGGGAACTTTTTTTTTGCACTTCAGCACTTCTTCTACATGACAACGGCATTATCAGGGCCTGAAACTGCAAACTTTGTGGCCTATGAGGACAGGCGAAACAGAGACTTTTGAAAGTGATAATGACACGGCCTATCTCGTACGTGGCTGCTTACGTGTTTGTACATACTGTGCTGGAGAAGAAAGCTGTTGTTACACCGTTTGGAGCCAAGCATTAGTAGGCTAAGCTACAATAGGCTGTGGCATGCAATCAGTACATTCTACTAAGATTTGGGCAAAACATTCAAAATGAAATAGTGCACCACTGCTCACTTTGCTGTAGCCTACAGTGGCTCATGCAAAACCTTGTCTACACGAGAGTCTGTCCTTTTTGAAACATGCTCTAAATAAGAAAACGTTATCTCTTACTCTGTGATGTTAATAACATGACTATACAAGCTAAAGCTGTTGGTTTGCGGGTCTGACGCATAGTTTTCTTCTGTGGTGTGTGTGTATTTGAGTTACGCCACCACCTTCTGGCCTGGTATACACACTATGATGCTTTCGCTCGTTTCTGCGGATAAATTCCAGAACGTTTTCAAGCGGACGCGAATATGTTTTGAAACCGCAAAGGAAAAATCCCGGTTTCTAAACTTTCCATTGTCATGTAGACGGGGTATAAGAATCCTGTACTAAATTTAAACATCATTATGTCACATTGCGTCATTAAACCAGCAGATCTGCCAGGGTGAGGATTATTTATAGTGTTAATTATAAATCTACAACCTATTTCCTTTTCTTCTGCTTTCTACTTTGGGTGGAGGTTCACTCTGTTATCTCTGAGTCATCAGATTTATCTGTGCACTGTGGAACAAACAAAAGTTATCAACTCTCTAGATAGCATGTGCCAACATGTGAACTCTTGTCACCCTGACTTCTGCTTTTTTTTTGCAGGATTGCGATGTGGGATACACACGCACAGGATCCGGTCTCTACCTTGGCACCTGTGAGAAGTGCGAGTGCCACGGGCACGCTAGTAGCTGTGACTCGGAGACGGGCGCATGCTTGGTGCGTGAGCATTCCTTTACACTTACACAAACATAGACATACACTAATGCGTATTTCAAGTGTATCCTCGTATCTCATTTTTAAGTATGTGGTGTTGCTGAAGTTATTTGCAGAACGGAGATATGGCTGTAATATTACATTTCAGAAGTGTAAATAGACTCAATGCTGTAAACAAAACAGTCAGTAATTAGCCAGGGAAAATCCGTCAAACTAATAACCAGGCAAATATGCGTCTGTGAGCTCATGTATACAGAAGTGGGCAGGTGCGTTACACTGCTCCCGGGTGTAGTTGCATGAGCAGCAGTTGAGTCACATGTTTCGGAGGAAGCGTGTGATAGCTTCTCCATCTCTGACTGGCAGTTTGTTGTGTGACATGGAAGAATTACTGATAGGTGGGAACTGGATGCGACTAACTTCGGGAGAAAATTGGGGGGAAAATCCCCCAAAAAATAATATATATAAAAAAAAAACATTCTCTATCCATAAAGCTTCAACATGTGTTATATAAACAATTAAATATTACATTTTTTATTCAGTTTTATTACTAGGCTTAATTATGTGGAGCGTTGAACATACAGGACCCTGGGAATGAGCTGTTCCTGTAGAAATGATAATGTATTTGAGTGATATAAATCTGTCACAGAGGCTAAAGATGTAAATTGGTGTTAATATTTTAAAACCTGGTGGTTCATGATGGTCCAGCACTGTGCTTGATGACTGTGCTTCTTCCCATTACAGGAATGCCAGCATAACACAGCTGGGCCCAGATGTGAAAAGTGTCAGGTTGGTTTCTATGGTGATCCAGTGAATGGCGGTGTTTACGCCTGTAGACCGTGCCCTTGTTTGGGACCCGCCTCTGGAAGCAGGTTAGTCCTACATGGCCATATCATTCTACATGACGCTAAAAATCTATCAAGTGCATGAAATATATTCGTAATAAATTCTCTGTTCCACAGCGAGACGAAATCTTGCTACTTAGACAGCGATGGACAGCCTACTTGCAATAACTGTCCTGCTGGGTATACTGGAAGGCGCTGTGAGAGGTAAGCTCTCCATTCCTTGTCCTAATCTGTTACTTAGGAAATGATGGGACTGTTTTTCTGCTGAGTGCTCTAGGGATACTGGGCCAGCCAAGTCGCATATGGAGAGGTCATCCTCTCACGCACCATACTCTGTTGACCATTTCTCTCTCTCTCTCTCTCTCTCTCTCTCTCTCTCTCTCTCTCTCTCTCTCTCTCTCTCTCTCTCTCTCTGTGTGTGTGTGGAACCATATATAGAACCATGGATCCACCCCATCCACAAAAGTGACCATGTCTTCGTGTGAGGTTTAGTTTGTGAATGTAATAAGTACACAATTTAAAGAGTAGTGCAATTTGCTAAACCTTCCATGGATATTCAGTCACATCACTAATCTGGGATATTTTTGGGGTTTTTTCAGCAAAATATGACATTGCATTTGCTTTTTTTCCTGAGGCCAACATTTGTCCCAGGTTGCTTTGCTGTCTTTTGCTTTATAGGTCCTTGGACCCCTTTTAGGTAGCTTTCTGTTCTAAAGCTCTCTTCTCTGGTTTAAAGTGTAAACATACATGGGATGGTGAGGTTGTGAGGTCTTCAAAATCTACAAGAATTTGTCAGCATGGTGGAAATGTCAGCATTTCAGATGCCTCCTTTGTGAACCTCCGAGTGCCGAGGTTTGCTTAGTGTCAGGGATCGCAATTTGATGTGTTCAAGAAACTTGGTGTGAAATACCTCGCTCTGATTATGGCTGTCGGTGTTCCGAGAAGTGAGAGTACTGACAACTGTGGAGACCAGAAGAACAGCTGGATTGAGTCTTGTCTGAGGAATGCAGTCATTTCTTTTATGCCGGTGCTGAGAAAAGGCAGGTGTTGGACGGCAGTCAATATGGGAACAATCTCAAGTAAAGGGAAGATGTTCTTTTATGGCCTAAAACGGCACACTCAGAAAATTCCCACGAGAGCTTATAAACTACAAGGATACTCCTCTGGAGTGCAGGGTCACAAATAACATAACCCTTGGCAAGACTTGAGGGCTTTTCTTTGTCAACTTTTATCCCTGAATCTTAACATCAGAGGTTCAGTAGAACATGAGCTGCTTTACTTATTGGTTGAGTTTGCTGGAGAGCAGCACACTCTCAAGACATGAAGAAGAGCCTGAAGGAAGCAGATGAGTTAACTATATAGAAAGTCTGAAAATAGAAAGAAAAACCAAAGCGAGGACTGGAATAGACAGACTGATCCAACTCAAGGGTAGACCAAAGGTCTTGAATGATAGGGTCACTGCACTTAGTGTGAGAGATCTACAACATCAAACATGTGTATTGGAAGTCACATCGTTAAGGGAGGAACTACTCTTTTGGCCTCCCCGTGGTCACTACCAAGCTATCTAAAGATCCCAGAACGACAATCTCAATGCAACTTTACCTCAGGAAAATATGTTACAATTCATATAAATCTATACCCAGCCCTCCCTCATAGGATGCCCAGGCATGCCAACTCAACAATTATATGAGTATGGACAACTTAAAGCTAGCAGTAAAATCGGTTAGCTGTATAGATGAATGGATGAACGACGTTTTATAACACCATTATAAATTATCGAGGCTTACATACTCCATTGAACAGAGTGACATTTTAAATTGAACCTCCCACAAGCTCAAACATTCATCTACCTCATTACCTAGCAATCCAACTGAAGGAACTCTTGGAGAACCTGCCACAGCTCTTCTGGAGACTTTGACTGTCACACTCAAAACCCAGCAGCCTTCATTCTGTTTTTTGTCTGAAAAGTGCTCTGTTATGTAATGTGCTGCTTTCGTTACTGACGTACAAACATTTTTGTGTAACATTTAATTTTTGGTTGGAAAAGGTCACTTTCCTCACTGGGGAGGCAAAATTACTACTTCACTACTTTAACGACCTAGTTTTCCAAGACAAATGGGCTGGCTGTGTTACACATGTAAAGAGAACGCATTGCAGAAGTTTTTTCAATGTTTTAGTCTGTAAGTCTGTTTAGTCTCATAATAAGCAGTCTCTTTGATTGACTGTGGTGTTTGTCCTTCTTGCTCTAGATGTGCCCCTGGATACACCGGCAATCCTGAATATGGACAGAGCTGCACTCCAGGAAGCGGTACGTGCTGCTTGTGCACGTTGTGGTTTTTGATTCCAAGATGCCGTTTCAGGAATTGATTGGATGCTAGTGCGTTAAAGTTTGTCAGGAGAACAAAAGAAAATGATTTACTTTTGGAGCAACTGTATGATTTCCTCGTTTATCTTATCGAGTCTTCCTGTGATTGCCATCAAATGTCCATCAGTGAACAGTTTATAATTTCAACAAAGTAGATTCCATGTTAAGACTAAAATGAATTTATTGGTTACAGCTGCAGTTTTTTACTATAGCACACATTTGTAGAAGGATTATTTATTATCTCATCTCATCTCATCTTATCTCATCTTATCTTATCTCATCTCATCTCATTTGGTTTAAGATGAGCCAAATGTAAATTATGACTGTAAACTCCTGCATGTTTTTGCGTTATGGCTCAGACTGAGCAGAGATGTCATGTTTGCAGGGAGATGCCAACACTGCGACCAGAGAGGAAGTGAGGGCTGCAATTCAAACGGGATCTGCCACTGCAAGGTGCGTACACGAAATTATACAAACATCTTTACAAGTCCACGTTTATATGCAGCCAAGAAGAGGATTTTATATCTCTTTGTGTGTTCTCAATGTCCAGATGAATGTGGAGGGTCCTTCATGCTCCAACTGCAAGCCTGGCTCCTTCCACCTCAGCCCTGCCAACAAGGATGGCTGCCTGGCGTGCTTCTGCATGGGAGTCACTCAGCAGTGCTCCAGCTCGTCCTTGTACCGAGACATCGTAAGGCCCGCAGACATGCTCACAGCGTTCATACTTTTACATCTAGTGAATATACAAACACTGTTAAGATTTCACCTTTGTTTGGATTTGTCCTTAGATCAGCACTGTGTTTGTGCCCGGAAATGCCCAAGGCTTCACTCTGGTGAACCGGCAGCGCACCCACCACATCAGCAGCGGCTTCTCGGTAGAGCTGTCGACGGACGGAACGCAGCTCTCGTTCACCAACTTCGACCACCACAGCCACGAGCCTCACTTCTGGCAGCTACCTTCTAGCTACCAGGGAGATAAGGTACAGGCTAGTGGTTTTAGTACACTTTGTACACCTCCAGTTTATTCACACCACTCAGTCTTCTGACTTTTCCCAAGCTCTGCTAGCTCTCCTTTCCTGATGCTTTCTTTTTTATGTTCAGCCTTGCTGATGTTGCCGACGGATTATTTCGGACTTCTGTGGAAATAAGTGACAGCAGCTGCAGCTTTTAGACTAATGGCTGCTACAGATGCTGGCTCAAATGCTAGACTGGTTAAGCTGTTATAGATTGGTATAATCTGATTTAAAACCCTGGATGAGGATAGAAACAATCACTCTACACAAAGGGGTAGTCTGAAGTCTACTTGTAACTGAGGGGGAGGATCATTCCACCATTGTGGTGCCAATAGTTGGATAGGATGTAAAAAGAAAAGAAATGCATCTCGCTTCTGCACGCGTTCATGCACTTCTTCTGTGTCTATTTAACCATCCATGTTTGCACTTTATAGAAGCAGACTGGCTTTAAACGAATGAAACGCACAGACAAGGTAAAGCAGATTGATTGGA
>JAOUQY010000020.1:19198983-19209725 GCA_028566355.1 Doras micropoeus
CCATGTTTGCACTTTATAGAAGCAGACTGGCTTTAAACGAATGAAACGCACAGACAAGGTAAAGCAGATTGATTGGATTGCGTGTTTGTATTTTGCATATTTGACTTGATGCGTTTGTTTAATCTGTTGTAGTGGTGTAACTTTTTAAACAAACTTAGTCACTTGTCCTGTGGCAGATTTCAATATGTTGTACTTACATGCAAGTTCATGATTGCATTAGCACATGGGACACTAAACAGTAGCTTTTACGCATTTTACATAGGAGCGCCACATTTTAACATCAGCACATGCTGCTACGCTCATGGATATCAATTAAAAATACGCCCTCAATAAAAACGCCACTTACAATAAAAACGGCCAGTGCTCTTGTCTCTACTTCCCACTTGAAAGATACGGAATCCTTCAGGTAAATTAATAATAATAATAATTTTATCCCAAAAGAACCTTAAAGAAGTGATTTATGAGCAGACTATATTGCGTTGGCAGGTTCAATAGTATCCATTGGTTTTTTGTAGACATTATATGAAATGTGCTATATTTATAAAACCAGGATGACTCTACATTGCTAGAGGGACAACTGAGAAAAGGAAAAAGCAAGAAGAAAAAATTTGGAGCAGCCAAAACCAACAACAGTGTCCTTGCGATACCTAGGATTGGCAGGAGACCAACATTTTGTCCTTGTTGCTTGCTCGATTTGGTGGCATGCACTGTGCTGTATGTTCAGGAGTGAAAACTGATAACACTATGCATGAAGAACCTTTAGTTAATGGGTAGAGTGATACGTTATGGCCATAACAGCTCCCTGTATGGCATACAAATATAAACTGAGATGAGCACTCATTGAGTTCTTTGGTGTCTTGACACATCCCCTGAGTGTACGCTCAGCCGTGCATGTCCTGGTGTGTGCACGCCGTTGGATATCCTTGGATTTCTCACTTTGTCCAGTTTTCATTTTCACCTGGGTCACTCTGGTTTCTGTTCATTTTCACTCCACCCACCTTCCCGAAAGTCATCCAGCGATAACGTGCGTAAACTGGATGACGAAATCTGGGCGCTCATCAGCAACTTCTCGCAGGGACCACCTGCCTACTTCTTCTCTTCATCTTCCAGTTCTGCATCCTCCTTTCCAGTCAGAACCTCTGCTCGTTCAGGTGGGCGTGCCCCCGATCCTCCTTTAGCCCCTTCATCCTTACAATCCACTGTGTGGGCGTCTCGGCCCCAACCGGGTGCCCCAGGCCGTTCCCCGCACCTTACCACAGTCAAGGTATTGTCCGGTTTCCATTTTAGCTAGTATTAAACGTAGGTCTTTATTTACACGTTGTAGTTCTTTTATGTAATTAGATGCAACATTGGTTTGATGCTGGTTTGGGATATTGGTCTTACTGACAGGATAAGCTCAGAAAAAACACAGTGGAACCATCCAGTGCTGCTCCGCCTGGCTCCTCCAACAAGGTAGTCTTCCACGACATGATGTCAGTGAAAAGCTTGGGAAAGTGACACACAGCTTAGCAAGGTCACCCAGTCTTATTGCTCATCAAGCCGTTTATCAGTTCCCTCTCCAATCATGAGTTAATTTATAACAAAATGTGTTGTTACTGTATGTAGAATTTGGTTAATCAGTTGTTAGGCTATAGATTGTGAAAAGGCATGTGAAGGTTAATCAGTTTCGGTGACCTTAGGGTGGTTCTGGTCTCTACATTTTTCCCAGAATGCACACCAAGAGTAACCTTTCTACTGATATTTTGTATTCAGCCACAAAACAAACACCACTAGACATCTTAAGCATCTTAGTTTAACACAGAGAGTTGATTAGCCATGAGGAAACTGAAAGCCTTTTCTCTGTCGGTCTGCTTTGCTTTGCTTTCCTGCAACACTGCAACTTTTTCTTTTCTATTTTTCTCTCTGTCATCTGCTTGTGTTCTTGCACCTTTCAATCTCCATGTGCTCCAGTACTCCCTGGTCTACAAAGGTTTTAGCTTGCACTCGGAGGAGGTGCTCTTCTGGAAGCTTCCTGTGAAGTTTCATGGGGACAAGGTAACTAGTCCTGAGTTAAACAGGGCAAGAGTGCTAATTTAAACTCTCACCCTATAGTACCATATAGCTCACGTCAATGATCCTGCAAATAGTATGCAAATAAATCTGTTGATAAATGTGGCTAAATTGGCATGAACGATATCTAATGCCTGATGTATGACTTGCCTTACCTTACCTTAACTTTCCTGATGACAATGACAAACCCAGTTGTCCTCCCCATTATCTTTTACTCCTATCACTTTCTCCTTCAACAGGTTCAAGCCTACGGAGGAAAACTGAAATACACCATCTCCTATGTGCCTGGGCCGAGGGGCGCTCCGATAGAGGATGTAGACGTTCAGATCATTGTAAGTAATATTTGAAATGGCACACAAGTGTTGTTTGTTTTAAAACGAGTGACCTCATATCTGCATTCTTATTTCCAGGGCAATGACATCAGCCTCGTGGCTCGACAGGATTGGAGAAGGGGGCTGGAGACGAGAGAGACCCGCAGCTTTGAGTTTATCTTCCGAGAGGTGAGAGGAACAAAATATTTTTGGTTTCATCCTTACATTACTATTTTTGGGACATCTGTTCTAAATAGGACTGTTCCTTCTTGTGTGTTCTGTAGGAGTACTGGCAGCGTCCTGATGGCATGCCCGCCACTCGAGAGCACCTGCTGATGGTGCTGGCTGACCTGGATGACATCCTGATACGAGCGTCTTACCACACAGTCATGCGCTCCTCCAGCATCTCAGGGGTCAGCATGGAGATCGCCGTGCCTCACTACACCGGCTTGGAAAGAGCTCTGGAAGTGGAGCAGTGCCACTGCCCGCCCGGGTACCGGGGTCTGTCCTGCCAGGTATGACCGTTCTGCAGTGATAGTACTAGATCAAACTACAGTGTCTGGGTGAGCATTTATTACCGAAATCGCATGCATCAGTATTCAGGCTTCAGGACATTTGTGGCATAGTTGCACACGTTGCTCAGGATAACTCAACAAAATGGTGTTTTTATTTAAACTTTACATAAAGAAATAAAGTTACATTACATTTACGGCATTTGGCAGACACCCTTATCCAGAGCGACTTACATTTATGTCATTTGCACAAATGAGCAGTTGAGGGTTAAGGGCCTTGCTCAAGGGCAAGTGGTGTGGTGGGATTGAAATTCAAGACCTTCTTGTCAGTAGTCCAACGTCTTAACCACTGAGCTACACTGCCCCATTTAATGATCTTGTTTAATAATGTGTCTCAGCTTGCTCTCTCGTCATGGCTCTTAATCTCTAGTGTTCTTCAGCTCTCCCTCTCAAGCCTTTACTCACTCGGTGAACGCTCACCTCATCTGGCGCTCCCATCCTCCCGTCTCCCGCTGCTAGATCAGCGCCTGATCACGCACCCGCTTCCTCACTGCCGTCTCAGGTTCGATTGATTCTGACTTTCTGTGTTGTGCATTTTAGGACTGTGCTCCAGGCTACACCCGTACAGGTGGAGGACTCTACCTGGGCCACTGTGACCCGTGTGAATGTAACAGTCATTCTGACATCTGCCACCCGGAGAATGGTACCTGCATGGTATGCTGCATCCATAACCGTTATTATTCCAGCATCCGGTACTCATGCAGTACTACTCTATAATAAATTCATGACTTTCTCTAGACAGTTTGAGATGTTTTGGAGTTGAATTGCCAATGTACTGCAATAAAATTGTAATAAGTATTAGCTTTAGGTTATAACTGTCAACTGAGGATGTTCTCTCTCTCTCTCTCTCTCTCTCTCTCTCTCTCTCTCTCTCTCTCTCCCCCTCTCTCTCTCTCCATGTTGACAGAGCTGCCAGCATAACACCATGGGTGAGCTGTGTGAACTGTGTGCTCCTGGGTTCTTCGGAGATGCCAGTGCTGGAACCCCAGAAGACTGTCAGCCCTGCGCCTGTCCACATGCTGACCCAGAGAACCAGTTAGTCTTATAAATAAAACACTGTTATGTTATTGTATTTGTACGGCAGCCTGGAAAAATCCTGAAAACTTCCCTCGAAAAGTGAAACAAGAGGCGTAGGTGCATTGTTGCATTGATCAAAGCATGATGACATGCACTGTCTGCGGAAATCAGCGAGATCTTTAGGCAGAGTAACTACTACTACTAGCACTCCATTTTATCAAACAACTGCCTATTTTACCTAGCATGATCTTTGCAGGAACTTGAGTGTCAGCAAGATTAAAAAAACGCATTTAGACGAAGCCAATTCTAAGGCAAACCCGAATTTCTGTTATTTTTGTCGGCTGTGTATGGCGTATATTCCTATCAGCTATTGCATTAGAACAGGCTCTTTAAAAATAATGCACACTGTAATACAGCAATAGTATCACCATTTCTGCTTTTCTGACTGGAGCTTTAAACGTTCACACACGCACTGAATATCAGAACGTATAGGACAGTAGAACTGAGTGTTATCATGAGCAGTTTAAGCAAAGTGTTTTGTTTTGTTCAGATTCTCGCCCACTTGTGAGAGTCTGGGTAACGGAGACTACCAGTGTACAGCCTGTCAGCCGGGCTACACGGGCCAGTACTGTGAACGGTAAGATGGCACACTTTACTCCTGAGCAGTTTGTGTGTGTGTGTGTGGTTTTATTTGTCGCTAATTCAGTTGTGTCATTTTTTAAACAGGTGTGCACCTGGATATGTTGGAAATCCACAACACCGGGTCAAATGCCAGCCGTACAACGGTGAGTGTACTGTATTCACTGAATTAATATTAAGTGCTGTTTTAGTGAACAAAAGTAGACGAGTAGACAGGGACTTGTATCTGTGAGGAGATGTTTTGTTTTTGGAAGGAGTCTCCAGCGTCAGTACTTTTGTAATAGTAAAGCTGTAAGGTTAAGCTTTCTGTCTTAGGTCTTTAAGTCGTCGTGACAGAAGACTTCTCCAGTTCTTAGTAACATGTCGAGCAATTTGCTGTAGGATAAGAGGAACATGCTGTTGTTAGAAAATGATCTTGGGGTCTTGGGGTTTTGGGGTCCTGTGCGACCCATTCAGCGTTGAGGGTAGGGGCTGTATGTGCGCTGGGAGAGGCATCTAGAGGTAATCATTTGAAACTCTATGCCCCGCCCTTTCAACTGGTAAGAGTTTCATTCATGGGCAGTTCGTAGTTGAGGAGATATTTCAGATGGGGTCCATCTTTTTGGAACACCCATTTATCAAGCACTTGGATTAGCACTTTAAATTATGACATCTACTACTTACTGTAAGTTGGTATGATTTATAGAGATGGTGTGCTTGTTTTTGGACAGCCGCTGCCTCTCTGGTGGTATCGGTGCACCCCAGGAGGGTGCAGGTGTCTCAGGGCAGCTCAGTCACCCTCAGGTGCCAGGCTTCCGGACCTCCGCCACACTACTACTACTGGACCCGCGACGATGGCCGTCCCATCTCAGGCACTGCCGAGAGACGCAGACAAGGTACTGCTGCCATGCCTTGTAGAGGAAAGCATTTTAGCATTTTAGCCACAGTTAGCTGTAACAGTGAGTGGTTGATGAAGGAAATGATTTAAGCAGGTTCTTGACTAATAAGCTCTTACAATACTTCTGCACTTGGCAGCGAGTGTGTAATTTTGCACTAATGTGATGTTTAACCTTTTTGGGTTGCAGGAGAAGAGTTGCACTTCTCCACCGTGCAGCCTTCTGACGCTGGCGTATACACGTGCACCTGCCGAAACCATCTCAACACCAACCGCAGCCACGCTGAGATCGTCATAGCAGGTAAGACTGAAGGTTACAGCCAGTCTAGCATTTAAAGCCTGATTAGATCAAGATCAATTCATTTGGCATGAGAACTTCAAACTACAGTATGCTTCAGAGCAAGAGAGAAGATTTTTAGCCCCATTTTAGTTTAAGTATTCTTAAATAGAGGGGACTGTTTTTGTTTGTTTGTTCGTTCGTTTTTTAACCCCAGTCCTGCAGTAATTTTTGTTTGGATCTGCTTATAGTATTGTATAGTATTTACTGATGAATTAGCTGGTCCTGTTTCTGCAAATATAATGGGCGTAGCTATTTTAACTCACTGCCCTTTCTCACCTCCATGAGAGTAAAAATCGTCCGTTTGGACCCACGTCTGAGTAAAAACCATTTACTCCTTCAGCTTTTTTGTTGCCTTCCCAATACATGTCTCTGTTATGCATTAAATTAGGTTTAAAGGAAACAGTGATTTAATAACTGTTTTGGCATAATCGATGTGTTGTGTAATTCTTGTTATTCCTGTTATAATATTCTAATTAAGCAGATGTGCATTTAATTATTAAACAAATCCACTGACTCAAACCATGTGCCTGCACTTCTGACTAGCTTCCCCATCAAAACCCATTGAGGTGTTTATTGAGGAGCCTAAATCCCAGAGTGTGACCCCAGGAGCCACAGTCAACTTCATCTGCACAGCCAAGAGCAAAGTACGACTTCCATTTAAGGGCTGCATTTAACCCCACTGCAGTCCTTTTCTCTTTTTCATGCATTTCATATTTTACATTAGAATTAAAATAATCTGAAAATACATTCGATTCTGGTGAAAGAAACATGTATTTGCAAATTTCTGATGCGCTTGAACCTCACACAGTTCCCAGCGTACACGCTTGTGTGGACCCGTCAGGGCAGCAGAAGGCTCCCCAGCCGCGCTATGGACTTCAATGGCATCCTGACAATCCAGAACGTTCGGCCTGAAGACGCCGGGGTCTACGTGTGCACCGGCTCCAACATGTTCGCCATGGACGAGGGCACTGCTGTCCTCTATGTCCCAGGTTCGTGACTGGCATCGCTCTCTTAGTCATCATTCTCTAAGCTCCCTCAAACTGTACCTGTCAGTTTATCCTCCTGTGCATGACAGCTGCATGATTCGCTCAGCACTATTTCTTTTTTCCCTTGCTTGATGGTTTGCTTTTACAAGACTTTCAACTCTTTCTACTTGTCTTATTTGACCAGTGTTCATCAACAAATGACTTTTATTTCCTGCTTTGGTTGTGCTGTATTTTTTTTTTGCTGTGTATCTGCTTACTAATCAAACTGCTTCGGGCTTTCTACTATTGCCTGTGCCAAGGCTTTAGTCTAGAAAACAATACAGCTTGTGAAAGATTTCCTTACAACAAGGAGGTTATTGCCGTCAGCGAAATTCTCATTATTTCATAATGATAAATCAGTCATTGTCTAGTTAAGTGTAGATGTATAGACAGACCACAGCTTGAACTGAATCAGTTTTATAATGTTTTAAAGGTAGACAGGTCACAAGAACAAAATTAATCCATCTTCTAAAGCAATTTTTACACTAAATTGTGAAACCGACTTAAAATAATGTTTATATCTGGCATGTAGGTGTTTATTCCTTTCAGCCTCAAAGATCCAATGGGGCTTTATATAAGATACGTAATGGATTTTCTTTTCCAGTTCAGTATTATATAAACCCTTTACGGTTGTTACTGTTCTTATGCCAAATCATATCACTCACTGCTTTGATAAATGTCTGCATTTGTGCATTTAAGGAAACAGGATTTTTAAATGGCAGCTCAGCATCCGTACTGTACATTACAAGGTCTGCTACTACTACTGTTATTTTTATTGTTAGGGTCCAGTTAGGAGGTGTCTTTAGGCATAACGTCACTGCCTTAGTTCATATTCAGAGTTGAGTTAAGCACACGTAACCGATACAGACATAGGAATTGTAACTACACTTCAGGTTCCAGTTACACATGATTCTCAGCTTGGACATGGTTTTAGCGCGAGGAGCTGCAATTCATCCTGCTTCACTGTCCACAGATTGTGATAACCACAATTAATCAAACACTAGGGTGTTTATTAATAATAATAAAAAAAAAAACCCCACCATGGAATGTGAGAGGACAGCAATATTAACTACACACACATATACAATTTGAACTAATTTATTATTAATATAATATTATTAATATTATCATCTCTTTTATCATCCCTTTAAAGTCTTTATAAAGTTTTTTTCCCCACATGGAGAGAGTATCTTAATCTTCAGCTTATCTCAAGAACCCATTCATTTTTTTTTTCAGATGAGTTTATGAATTAAGTGAACCGTAAGCTGTATTTACTTGCCCAGCTTATCCTTCACCATGTTCTATACAGGAACACATATTGATTGAACGAAAATACAGTTTTTTTTTTTATTTGAGAAAAAAATAACAAAATAAAAAGCGTAAATAAATAGCCCGCATCCTATCCACACATTATGATTTCATAACCTTGATGCAAAATAATAATAATAATAAAAGTGCTGGATCTAGGGACTATTTTATAAGCGGATGAATCATGAGCATGGAAATCATATCGAAACCAAAAAGAGCTTCTGATTTATATATTGTCATATCATTTTTTTAATTATTATTTTTAAATTGTGCCAGCCACATTCAGTTACGTCATATTTAACAGCTTACGGATATTTAATGGATAAAATGATGAAGTAACTACTTCAACTACAGAGTGAGCTGTAGCAAATGAATGCTTATCCTTTAAACAGTGGATACGTTTCCTTTGTTTACAAAAAGTTAAATGTAGAATAATAAGATGCGATATAATAAGCAGCCTCGGAGCTCAGAAAATCGACTTGAGTATGTGCGTAACCCGACTCTGAATACAAGGAACTTTCCTACATAAATGTCGATGTAACATTTCAGCTCAAGGCACCGTCTCAAGACTTTATTACGTTGCACAAATCTTTGCTTACAGCTTATTACTGATGGATAGTGCTGAAATAATCATGGTGTCGGGTTCCTTGGGGCTGTAGCGGTTCTTTATGTGGTGGTGCTGGTGGTGGTGGTGGTGGTGGTGGTGTTTCACGCTTTCATGACGGTGTTTTCAGTAGCCGGTGTTAATGTTTCGGGGCTTTTGGAGTGACATTGCCAGCTGTCATTTATCTTGAGGAGGCTTATTGAGGATAGTTCTGGACAATCGACAATGTGTAAACCTACTGGCCAGGAGGACTGTGAGTCACACCACTGGAAACCACATGATCACTACTTTTTTTTTTTTTTTTTTACTCATTGTTTTGTACAAACTGGAATGAATGAATGGCTGTTTGTTTTTGTTAGTTCTTTTTTGACGGTGCTATATGTCTAATGCAGCAGGATGAATATTGCATCCAGTAAAGTTGTATATTCTTTCATATCAGATCTTAACAGCATCATGTAATGTCTGTATCGTGACGCTTTTGTATCCCGTAATATTTTCAGAACTTTTTTTTTTTTTTACATTTCAGTTCATGTCATTTCAATAGTATTAATATGATTACGATCACATCATGAGGCAGATTCTCATCTAATAGTGACAGTCATTATATGAATGGATGAATGGAAGGAAGTGTATCTGTTATCATTGATTTTTATTCTATACTTCATATGCTCTAGTTATATATTGGGCCATATTTATTTTGAGGTTGCTTTAATTCATAATGCTTTTTTATATTCATCAAAAGAGTGATTTAAAAAAAATTGTTTACTTTTAAAAAAATTTTTCCTTTTTTTAAAAAATTTTCTGTTTTTTAAGTTGGTCTGGTGCTTCTAGTTATTGTCTATTCAGTATTGAATTAGATTTTGTCACAGATAAATTGTGTATTTTGTATGAAAATGTTGCCACTGCCAGTTAATTTAGTAAAAAAAAAAAAAGAATCAAATACTCATCTTCCCGTGTACTTTATTTATCTAATCTGTGAAATAAATGCTACCTGAACACACTCCATTAAGCCACACATGTTTGTATCTTGAATAGATTTTGGATCAGTCACAAGCTGTATTAAGAGAAAGTGTGTGTGTGTGTGTGTGTGTGTGTGCATACACATACAGAAGTCAAGCTTTACATGTAATTTTATACTAACCTGCATGTTGAATATTCCCTGTGTGCTCTTTCTCTACGTTCACTACGATCTGTTCTGCCAGTTTTCTCTTGCTGTATTTTTGTATGTACGGTAATTCTGTTCATTTTTTATTTCATTTGATATTGAATCCACAGGGTTTTTTTTTTTTGCTTTTATCCCCCTCCCCCCCCAAAAAAACCCCCTCCTGTTTACTCTACATGTCTGAATAAGAGTTGTTTTGAAGAGCGGTTTTAATCGCAAGCCTTCACATGTATGCATCCTTCTTGCTGAAAGGAGTCCCGTAATTCTTTTCACCAGAAGAAGGTTGAAGGACATGATGGACAAAAACGTTTTCAAATGCTAACAGTAGCTAACAGTTTCATTATTGTTCACCTTAACATTCATATATGTGTATGCGCATTCAAGTCATATATATATTTGTTAGCTGGCTAATGAATACGTATGTGCTTGTGTGTGTGTGTGTGTGTTTGTGTGTATTTATATATGCACAGCATATATAAATTGCTAGCTGGCATAAGTTAGCTATTACACATGGTTGTTTTAACAGATGTGAACACTCCGTCCGTACTTCTGTGAATTCTAGTCTGCATTAAACCGGAGGTCTAGGATGTCATCCAAGTGAACCATACATCAGAGTATTACAGGTTTTACAACATTGTGCAGTATTGCTAAAATGGTACAGTGCATCACAAAAGTGAGTACACCCCTCAAATTTCTGCAGATGATTAAGTATACCTTTTCATGGGACAACACTGACACTTTGACACAATGAAGAGTAGTCTGTGTGCAGCTTATATAACAGTGTATATTTATTCTTCCCTCAAAATAACTCAATATACAGCCATTAATGTCTAAACCACCG
>JAOUQY010000020.1:19446943-19457077 GCA_028566355.1 Doras micropoeus
TGAGAATAAATTACACACAGGTGGACTCTATTTACTAATTAGGTGACTTCTAAAGGCAGTTGGTCACACTGGATTTTTGTTTAGGGGTATCAGAGTACAGGGGGCTGAATACAAATGCATGCCACACTTTTCAGATTTTTATTTATTACAAATTTTGGAAACTATGCATCATTTTCTTTTCACTTCAAAATTACTTGCTACTTTGTGTTGGTCTATCACATAAAATCCCAATAAAATACATTTAAGTTTGTGAGAATACTTTTGCAAGGCAGCGTATTCGGCTCAAACCGAAGGTTGAGCTGTCCTTTAAATCTAGTGTCCAAAAACTGAACTTTAACCAACAAACTGGTGGGAATTTAAAAATAGTTTACTAGGAGGTTAATGCCAAACAAAATGTTAAATGTTACCTTAGACATTGAAATGGAGACACAAATGTGTACTGTACCATTCAACAGAGATGAATCAGTTGTGCACTGAAGAAGAGTAGGAGTGAGAATTTGTGGAAGTTCTGTAGTCAAAAATAACAAATGATACAATTTTATATTAGATTAGATAAATATTTTAATTTAAGATTAGATTTAGATTTTTTTTTAATTTAACAATTGTAAAGTAGTCTGGAAAAGCCTGGGGTTGTAAGCATGCATATATTTACAATGCAGACACTAAGGTGTTAGTTATAATTCTTTAAAACCTGAATTGATAATAAGGGTTGTGAGTTTTTAATTTAATGTGACCATGTCACTCAGAGAGGATGAATCACTGATTTAATTTTCAAGAAAATTAAATAGACAAAGAGGAATGGCCAGGCAGATGTTTTAGAGGTATTTCCTACAGTCATTTTGAATTTTTAGAACACTGTCATTTTTATAAGACTTTAATCTTGGTAGAACTATTTCTTCATCATAATGAGGCAAAAATAAAAGAGACTAACCTTCATCAGCCATAATGTAGGATTCTGGTGTTCTCTCTGGTAGAGGAGGAGGACTGTCCTGATCAGACACAGGTGTAGACACACCTAGCAACAAACACACAAAAACAATAGGTAGTAATATTAGATTATTAGACTTCCAGGCACTTATTTTTCCAATTTATGAACCTTTCCTTGCTAAACTTCTTTTCATATAAATTTGAGTCTTTATACCAAAATCCTTGGTAGCCAAGAAAACACATGAAATGTTGACATTCTCACCTGTACTTTTGTCCTGCATTGGCAATTCCATACAGTGAATTTTAATTGCCAAAGTGGGGCCAGGCTCAGTGGACAAAGGATAATTTGGGCCAAAATATGGATCCTCCACTGTAGTACAAATGGTGGGAGCCTGGAGAAGAGCACTATCTTTGTTTATTTCTGCTTGATATGTCTGATTTGGGCTGGACTCCTGTATTGGTGTTGATCTGATGGCATTATTGGATTTCAGTGTGTCAATTTGTTGGGTTTGGTTTGTTACATAAGTTTCAAGTATTTCAGGCTTAGGGCATCCCTGATCTGTTTTCTGAGGTCGAGGAGGTTTAGGTATCAGGGACTTTAGATTTCCAAGATCTGTTTGCTGAATTGGCAGAGGTTCCAGTATCTGAGACTTTTGGTATCCAGTATCAGTTTGCTGCAGAAGAGGACGTTCAAGTATCTGTGATTGCTCGTATCCATTATCTGTTTCCGGAAGTGGAGAAGGTTCGAGTGTCTGGGACTTTCGGCATCCAAGATCTGTTTTATGCAATCGAGGAGGTTTAGGTATCTGGGCCTTTCGGTATCCAAGATCTGTTGGCTGCACTGGATGAGGTTCGAGAATTTGGGACTTTCGGTATCCGAGATCTATTGGCTGCAGTGGCAGAGGTTCAAGTATTTGTGACTTTTGGTATCCAAAATCTGTTGGTTGCATTGGTGGAGGTTCGAGTATTTGAGACTTTCTGTATCTAAGATCTGTTGGCTGCAGTGGAAGAGGTTCGAGAATCTGGGACTTTTGGTGTACAAGATTTGTTGGCTGCGGTGGAACAGGTTCTAGTATTTGGGACTTTCGGTATCCAAGATCTGTTGGCTGGAGTGGTGGAGGATCAAATATTTGAGACTTTCGGTATGTAAGATCTGTTGGCTGCAGTGGCAAAGGTTCCAGTATTTGGGACTTTCGGTATCCAAAATCTGTTGGCTGCATTGGTGGAGGATCAAATATTTGAGACTTTCGGTATCTAAGATCTGTTGGTTGCAGTGGAAGAGGTTCAAGTGATTTCTGGTTTCCAAGATCTGTTTCCTGAAGTGAAGAAGATTTGAGTATCTGGGACTTTTGATATCCAAGATCTGTGTTCTGCAGTTGATTTGGTGTGGCAGTACCCCTTGAGGAAATTTTAGACTTAGCCCATTTCTTCATGTCATTGAGCACATTTGCTGGTGTGCGTTTGGGGCCTTGTGGACTGGGAGGTCGCAAATCAGGTAGCAGCGGCTGTGAGACTGCACTTGGTGCAACATGATTGGAAAATTCTGTATGAAACTGCTTTTCAGGACACCTGCGAAGACAACAGAATTGACCAAATTTCAGTTTTCATAATGGAAGCTGCATTTCTATATCTCTTAGCTGTACAAGATGGGATTACCTGAGATCATAGGATTGATGCAGGCTATACTCGTCTACAGGCTCTGGCTCATCCTCAGACTCACTGAAGTCTGAAACCTCACTGTCATTGTCTATGGGGATAGGTGGAGGTGCAGCTAAATCCTGATGTATATTAAAGGAAAAAGGGTCTTCATTAGGCAACAATGCGACTTTCAAACAATTTCAGTTGCTCAAGCTTCTGAAAATTCTTCAAAAGTAAGTAGTAGTAAGCACCATCCATATTGCCACATTGTTACTCACTCCGTTTTAGAACAATAGTACCCTACATGGCCAAAGGATTGTAAACACCTGACCATCACACCCATATGCAAGCCTTCCCCAAACTGTTGCCAAGTTAGAAGCAAACAACTTTGAATAGGATGTCTTTACATGCTATAGCATTATGACTTTCCTTCATTAGAACTAAGGGGCAGTTTTTTTTCCAGTTTCTTCCAGTATCCCCAACAGTGCCCTTGTGAACAATGCAAGGGCCATAAAGACAAAGAAAGAGTGGAAGAATCTGAGTGTTCTTTTGGCTACATAGGCAAATCCCTAAAGCCACACTCCAAAGCATAGTGAAAAGCCTTCTCAGAAGAATGGAGGTTCTTGTAAAAACAAAGGGAGACATAATCTGGAATGGGATATTCAAAAAACACATATGGGTGTGATGGTCAGGTGTCCACAAACCTATAGTGGCTTATAGGCCACATGGTGTATCTGGTTTGGATTATAAACCAGCATCAATTGTCAAGATAATGGAGGAGATGGCTAGGTAGCTAACTACTAGTGTTTTTAAAAGGTATATAGAACTTTTATAATGTACTATAACTTCAAAATTCAAAAATAATATTTATGTTTTTTTTATTCTCACATGTTTTTTTATTCTTTTTTTATTCTCTTTTTTTTATTCTCAGGATTTTATTTATCCTGCAAGGGCTATAATAAATACAGATTAAACCTGCATTGGGCACTTAAAACTGCATGGGTTATCATTTAATCTGTTTAGTTAAATGTAATTATATTTGGTGTAAAATTGCTTCATTCACCCCAAAGTGAAGTTATGATCTCACCTCCATTTTATTTGAGTTTGACTCAATCATCTGCAGATGCTTTTCAAACAGGAATTGAATTGTTCTGTACACCAGTTCATACTGTTCCTATAGACAAAATAAAACAAGAGAAAAATCAATGAACTCCTAATACTCTTGACCTATTAGGTTCCTTTCTTCATTTGTGAGGGTTGTGGTGAATGGGGAGTTATACTGGGAACACAGGGAGTATCCACATGGACACAGGGAGAAGAAACAAAATTGCACACAGGGGACCCTGGACCACTGAGGCAGCAATGCAACCCACTGTATTCATCATGCAGCTACCTACCATTCTTTTTTTGAGACAGAAAGAACAAACTGTGGCTTTACCTTAGTCTGGACTATGGAAGGCCTTTGTGTTCTCATGTCCTGAACCAGGTCATAGATGCTGAAGTCCTCTGGAATCATCTAAAATTGGTGGAAAATGACAAGTAAATATCAGGAAGATATTTAGAATAATTAAAATATCTAGAAGAAATTGTAGATAGTTTAGATCATTTGGAACAACATAAACATTTGTTCCTCTGTGTCTTTGCTGTAACCTTAACAACCAAAGTAGTGTGAAGTAGTGTGCACTTACATGTTTTTTCAGTAGGTTCCATGTGTAGTCAATGACACAGAGTACCCCTGTCCTTCCACAGCCGGCACTGCATATCCCCATAAACACAAAATTAGATTAAAAACACTGTCAAAACACATTATATGGCCAAAGGTTTGTGAACACTTGCCCAGCAGATCCATATATGCTTTTTGAACCTTGCATTCTAGATTTAGTCCCCCTTTGCTGTTAAGAACCTCCACTCTTATGAGAAGGCTTTTCACTAGATTTTTCAATGTGGCAGTAAGGATTTGCCCGTTGATCCACAACAGCATTAGTGATGTCAGGCACTGCTGTCAGCTAAGGAGGCCTGAGGCACAGTTGACATTCCAATTCATCCCAAAAGGTATTCAGAGGTTATGGCACGAGCCTCACTTTGTGCACAGGAGAATTCTCATGCTGGAAAAGTTCCAGTGAAGGGAAATTGTAATGCTACAGCATACAAAGACGAATATTGCAAACTTGGTACTTTTCTGCAACAAACCTTTTCATTAACTGTGACTGAAGCTGTGTCTGTCTAGTTTTAGTAAGATGCTCACATGCTGTATGCAGTTATGTGATCAGCACCCAGTTTTAACATGCTATGGTATCATGTCTTGATGTTGATAAAACACAAATACTTTCCCATTGGTAACTTATAGTTCTTTACAATTTGTTATAGTTCTTTACAATATGTTGTTTTTCTGTAAATACAGTAGATTATAAATGTGGAGTTAGCTGGAGGGTCTTTCAGTGAATCAGGAATGAAAGAAATTGCAACCGTCTGCTATTTTGACTATTAGAGGTAATCAGAACTTTACATGCTGGAAGTTATGATCAAGACGCATGCAACAGAGAAACAGTGCAGTTTCTATTGCAGAATTATACACCAATCAGCCATAATATTAAAAGCACCTCCTTGTATCTACACTCTTTGTCCATTTTATCAGCTCCACTGACCATACAGCTGCATTTTTGTAGTTTTACAGATAGAGACTGTAATCTGTTTATCTGCAGACTATAGTAGAAAATGACACAATAGCAAAATTAATTACCACTACCAGGGAATTCAAATCCTTTGGCTGGCATATGGACTTAAATAAATGAAATCCTTGTGTACAAAAAATTTGACCTATAGTAGTAATTATATTGAGGCATCTTCTGTCTTCTCACTTTAAAGACAAAGCAACAAATGTCATTACAAAAAAACTTTGTTTATGCAAGCCCTACATATCTTCTCCAGTATTGCTTCTTAAAATATTCATTAAATTCTTATGCATGTGCCACAAAGCCCCAGTGTAGTTACTGAAACCGTCACTGACACTCTTATGGCTTTTTATGCTAACCAGAAACTAGAAATGGACATTATTCAAATCATGTGAGACTTTTTTTTTCACTTGAATAGCTTTATCAGACCAAGATCACACAGCAGATGTCATGTCAACATGTCTGACTTTATTAAAGAAATAACTGAAACAAGACAACAATATTGCACTATTCTGTTGATTATTGTATAAGTTTCAAAGCATTGCAACCCGGCGCTTATGCTTCTTCTGCACTGTCTGAGAGCCTGGCTTTACTGGCACACACACATTTTTAATTGGCCAACCACCTGCATGCATTTCCTTTGTGACTACAGTGCACAAACCATAAAAGGGCAGGCTCAGGGTCTGCATCTTTTGTAACCTCAAAGAGGATGTTTTTTGTATTTAACTTTTCACCAGAATTCAGATATAGTTCACCTGCAGTGGATGCATATAGGCACATCATTCTGCTCCTGGAACCCACGCATGTCCTGCAGCATCTCCAGAATGGGGGGGATGGAGTCTGGTACACCGTGATCAGGCCAGTTCATATAGTGCAGCTGCTTCAGTGTGCGAGAATACTTGGGGGAGAAACAGAATTGCAAATATTTATGCTCCTCATGCTCTCTAGGGCACTTAATGCAAAAGAAATGCATTTTTTTACTATGGTGCATCTTAGTTTACACAACTACTTACATTATTATAAGTCACCTTCAGGATCCTTATCAAATAGTCTCCCTTGTTTTCTTCTGATTCCTGCGCAAGATTGAGCAGAACGTTTTGCACACGGTACTATGCATGGTACACTTAAGCCTGCAGCTGCACTTCCTAGTTTACAAAATGTAGAAGTTCCCTGTTCTTTATGTTTCAGCAGAAGTTCAGATTCATTATCTACCCATTATCAGTGCTAAGTACTAAACATGACAGGAATGACTCCTCTATGGCTGCTGCGTGACGGACACACAAAGCCGTTCCTCTGCAGTATTATTACGACTTATAGCTTAGGTTTAATTTTAGGAACTGTCTTCCTCAAAATGATTAACATCAAAGTTTCACAGTGGGTTTTCTGGTCTTTGGGGGAATTAAAATAATGAGCATTACAGTCTAATCAACTACATAAGTAAGTTTACTGAGTTTCATTTTCGTTGCATTACACCAGGACAGGAAATGTGGTGTGAGTAAGACAGGAAATGTCACTTACACAGTATATCTTAAATGGTTCACACACAAACACGTCCATTATAGTTTCAGGCCAGTACCGCTCACACTTTTTCTAAAAGACAAAACTTATTTTCACTTCATTTCTGTTAACCATTTATGTTAAAACATAATATTTATAAGTGTGTTACATCAAAGCAGAACAAGTTATCATTATTAATCTTTATTAATAATTCATATCATTATTATTAAGACTCATTTATTGTTCTTTAATAAATATTGATGGTATGTTACAGCAAGCTTACCCTTCCCATTTCAAATTCCCTGCAAGCCATCACAATGACCTGAGGAGAAAGAGAGAAAAAGAGAAATACAGAGAGAGATAGAGAGAAAGAGAAAAAGAGGGAAAAAAGAGAGAAATTTAAATGACCTCCTCCTTTAAATTAAACCACCTCCTTGTATCTACACTCTTTGTCCATTTTATCAGCTCCACTGACCATACAGGTCACTTTGTACTTTTACAGATAGAGACTGTAGTTCATCTGTTTATATGCAGACTTTGTTAGCTCCCTTTTATGCTGTTTTTCAGTGGTCAGGACCCCCACAGGACCACCAGAGAGTAGGTATTATGTGGGTGGTGCATGACTGTCAGCACTGCAGTGATGTGGTGGTGGTGTGTTAGTGTGTGTTGTGCTGGTACAAATGGATCAGACACAGCAGTGCTGCTGAAGTTTCTAAACCCCTCAGTGTCACTGCTGGACTGAGTATAGTCCACCAACCAAAAATATCCAGCCAACAGTTTCCTGTGGGTAGCATCCTGTGAGCACTGATGCAGGACTAGAGGATGACTAACAATCATCCACCACTCAAATAACACCTGCTCTGTGGTGGTCCTGTGGGGGTCCTGACCACTGAAGAACAGCAAAAAAGGGGGCTAAAAAAGTCTGCAGTGCTGATGAAATGGACAAAGAGTTTAGATATAAGGAGGTGGTTGTAATGTTATGGCTGATTGGTGTAAAATATTTTCCCCCTGTATGACAGTGATAAATTTATAATATAAATTTTTAATAAATAATAATTAAGTGCTCACCTGCACGTTGTATTCCCAAAGCATCCTCCAGAAGTCCAGGACTGTTTGTGGCAGTGGGCCTTGAGTGGCGATATACTCCTCTGGCCCCCAAATTCCCTACAATAAGTTATAAAAAGATGCAAAGTAAATACATAATTCATGCATACAGGTAACAGGTTTCATACTGTCTTACACTTCTATCTGTTCATTTGTATTTACATTGTAAAGCATAAAACCTTTCGGCATCCTTCCCTGGTTTCCCTTCCATCGTTTCCCTGGTCATATCACAAATGATTCTCAGCAGTATCAGTTCAATTACACTCAAATCAGTTCAATTCAATTTTATGTGTGCATCACTTAACAATCGCTGTTGTCCCGAAACAACTTTACAGAAATCTTTCATCAAGGATGAATCGCTTAAAATACAAAATTGTTTCTTTTGTGTAATTTCCATCAAACTTGTGGCTTTTGTCCAAGTCTAAACCTGTTTACCTTAGAAATATGGCACATTCAGGACAGAAAATCTGCCCCATTTGCTATTTCACATTGCTTGGTCTCAAAAGAAAAAAGTGGTGGCTCAGTGGTTAAGGTGTTGGGTTATTGATTAGAAGGTTAGGGGTTCAAGCTACAGTACCACCAAGCTACCACTGTTGGGCCCTTGAGCAAGGCCCTCAACTGCTCAGTTGTATAAATAAGATCAATGTAAGTCACTCTGGATAAGGGTGTCTGCCAAATGCCATAAATGTAATGTAATGTAAATGTAAAAAAGAGCACTTCAGTGGCAAGAGCAATACAGGTCACATACCCGGATGAAATTGGCATTGATGTAGTCCGTGTCATTTTTGGAGGTGTTCAGTGAGAGCTTCACTCTGCTGTGGTCAACTGTGGAGAAACACAATCACTGAGCTCTCTTCACTACGGTCAGGATAGGTAGATAGTGTTAGTGTAATCGCAGGCAGAGACAGTGACTCAGACTGACTGTCCACGTCAGTAATAGCAGCAAAAGTGAATGCTCAACTCACATGGAACAATATCCTTATATCTGTTCTTCTTCACATTCTCCTGCTTCTCGGCAGCCTTGGTGGAGTAGGTCTTCTCTGTACGGTATTTGGTAGACTGCCTCTTCAGTTTCTGAGTGAGGAAAAACAAACCAAAAAAATGCCTATGTTTTATTTAGCTTGATAGTTTTAGTTAACTTAGTAATGCTTTAGTTAGCATAGTAATGTTTTTGTGATTGAGTTATTTATAATTTAGCTTAATAATGTTTTACTTAGCTTAATTATGCTTTACTTGACTTTTTTACATAGTCTAGTTATATTTTTACTTAGCTCAGTTATAAGTTACTCAGCTTAGTTATGTTTGACTTAGTTTTTACATTGTTTAGTCATGATTTACTTAGCTATGTTTTTCGTAGCTGATGTGTAACACAGCTAAGCAAAGTTTTACTTAAATTGCTTATATTCTACCTACCGTTGTTATGTTTTACTTAGCTTTGTTATGTTTTTGTATATAGTTTAGTTATGCTTTTTTTTGCTAATGTATTATTATGCTCATTTGTTTTAGTGAGCATAGTTATAAGTCATTGTTTTACTTTGTAAAGTTTTGTTTTACTTTTTAAAGTACATTTTTACTTTATGTTTCACTTATATTTTACTTAGCTTAGCAAACCTTTACTCTTATCTTATATATGTTTTATTTAGTTATGTTGACTGGGTTCTATAATGTTTCACTTAGCTTAGCTAAGCCCTTAACTACCCCATTCCCCTCCAAAATTCTATGTCTGAATTACATCCTCCTGCTGTACATTGCTTTGGAGAAGAAAAAAAGTCTGTCAAATCCATGATGTAAATGTACTTAATCCAATTGCAACAAGAAATCACTAATCTGTGAAGTGGTAAGAGCAAATTTTCTGAAAAAATAAACATTAAAGTTGAGCTGTTCTTTTCATAGTTTTTAATATCTGTTTTACAATCTGCACCAACCAGTGTTTCATGGTTGAGGTTTGAACGTCGTGTACGTGAGACTTTGTGTATTTTGCATGCCAAGAGCAACTGTTTCCCCTTAGAATGTTTGTCCCACATGAGAAAGACCATCATAATTAGATAATTTTCCAACCACAGCTCACTTCGAAAGCAGCGCTTTAAAAGCACTTGAAGAGAAGCGCTCTTCAAGTGGCTTTACCAGTAATGCAAAGTAATATAAAGTACTTTCTTATAGGCTTTATTTTTTTTCATAAGCTTATTTTTTTCTACAGAAATATTTCTAAGGCAGCAATGGTTATATATATATATACAGTGCCTCCAAGTAATATTCAACCCCCTGCACATTTTGTAGGTTTACACATTCGGAGTTA
>JAOUQY010000020.1:19472998-19486561 GCA_028566355.1 Doras micropoeus
AGCAGCTTCCGTGCCACACGTTGATGCTGGAGCACAGGACGCTCTCCACCACACATCTGTAAAAGGAGGTGAGGACTGGGCTCCCGAGTCCAGCTCGCCTCAGCTGCCTGAGGAAGTATAGTCGTTGATGTGCCTTCCTGACCAGACTGGAAGTGTTGTTGCTCCAGGTGAGGTTGTTGCTGGGAACCCATCTTGGAATGTGACAGGGGAGGCAGTGATGTTGTTGCCGCTGCGATGGGTGCAGAATGTGTGCACACCCAGCGTGTGCAGCAGGTCCCACAGCATCTGCCAATGTAATGTCTGCTCTGCATGTTCATGGACTTCCCACAGTATTTGAAGTGCATCTGTTTGGGTCTGCTGCATGGCTGCAATGAACTGGATCAGGCTGCCCAGGGGAGGGGACTCCATGTCTGTGTTTTCTTCTTTGGATCCCAGGTTTCAGCACCAGTGTAACAAACAGTCAAGAGACAGGTTCAGGACTCAACATTCATTGACAAATCAGCTCTCTCGGGTCGCTGCTCTCTCTCTCAAGCTGTCCTCCACACCCCTAATAATGCCCTCTCTCCCTGCATAGACTCACACACACAAAACAAACCAAATAGATTGAATGTTAAACAGATGTGGGGTCTTCTGACTCCGACTCCCGTTACCAGCGCAGCACTTGATCACACCCCACTGCCACAGTCACATAATTAATTTCACAGGAATCGGTTTTTAAGGGTTAAGACAAACCAAGAAGTTGTAAGGGTGCTAAGACTTCTTTTAGCACTATGGCTATGATAATCCATTTCCTATTTTTAGCTACTAAAGTTTGGTCAAACTGAATATAAAAATAAAATATAAGCTTTCATGTGAAAAGGTGGTCCTGCAGGGTAGACAAGCTCTATCAGATTGGATGGGGACGATCAGTGAACAGCCATTTCCAGGTCTCTCCAAGAGATGTTTGATTGGGTTCAAGTCAGTGCTCTGGCTGGGCCACTCAAGGACATTCACAGAGTTGTTAATAAGCCATTCCATAGTCTTGGCTATGTGCTTAGGGCCATTGTTTAGTTGGAAGGTGAACCTTTGGCACAGTCTGAGGTCCCAAGCTCTCCGGATCAGGTTTTCATTCAGAATATCTCTGTACTTTGCTCCATTCAGCTTTCCGTGAACCCTGACCAGTCTCCCTGTCCCAGCTGCTGAAAAACACAAAAGACTCACTCTTGCATAGATTACATTTTGCATGAGCCACTGTAGGCTACAGCAAAGTGTGCATTCATTCATGCATTATCTAAGCCACTTATCTTACTACTGGGTTGCAGAGCCTATCCCAGTGCTCACTGGAAGGAAGGCAGGAAAACAGTGAACAGTGTTGCACTATTTTCTTTTGGGGCTGTTTGAGCAAATGCTGACATACTGTACTTATTACAAGGCACAGAATATTGTATCTTAGCATAATAAAGTATGGCTTATAAATAAAGAGATCAAATATTCAAGATAATGTTCTTCAGTGTTGAAGAACAGAAAAACAAGTAACCTTTTTTTAGTAACTTTATTAAAGACATGATCTTTCCCTCTTTTTTCTCTCTCACTCACACACACAAGCAAAAAATGCATCCTTCATATATAAACAGTAAACTATAACAAAAAAGTAATGTAGATCTGTAGTGTCTTTTTTACCCAAGTGTTTGGCTGCACTGTGTAGAAAAAGACTATGGGTCCAGGATTTAAACTATTTTGACATGCTGTGAGCACATGAGCTGCTGAGCTGAAAGTGTGCTCACTGGATGCACTTGTTGCTGTAACTTTTTCATTTTATGACTCAACTAGCTTATGGCTCAATCACTACTGCATACAATGGCTTTCTTCTCCAGCATGGTGTGTACAAACACGTAAAAAGCCATGCACGAGGTGGGCCATGTTCTGCCTGTCATCATGGAGTTTTTTCCACTCTGGTTTCAAAAGTTGCAAATTCGGTTGTTGTGTGGACAAAAGGACAAACGTACAAAGAAACTTTCAGTTTTGCAGAAATGCTGTTTTCACCGTTGTTGTGTGGACAGGACCTCTCATCTCCTTTCTTATTCTTCTTTTCTCCTTTTTATTCATGTTTGCTGATTTGGCATTTGAGCATCAATACATTGCACATCATATCTCAACACTGTCAACTAAGAGTCAAGAGTGCAGACTGGTCTTATGTTATTCTTAACAAAAAAGAAAAAAGCAGCAATATGTCTGTGAACCCATGTACATATTTACACTATTATGAATGAATTGTGGTTTATTTGGTAGCATTTCACAGTGTGATTGATTTTATTAATTTCTGTACAACTGCACAAAGTTAGAGGTGCACTATTTGATAGATTGCCCCACTTTCACTACCTCAAGCCACCACTTTATTTGCTTGTATGTTGTGGCCTGGCCTAGAGCAGGTAGTAACAGCACATTCCATAATAATATCAATAAGATCTATAGCTTAGTGTAAAAGTTTGCATTCTCCATGGATTCTGGATTTGAAAAGTAAAGTGTAGAGTTAGTTTACATTTTATATACAGCCCATGTAAAAAATGTAAACATGATGTATGCATGAATCTGCCTAAAAGTAGTGGAGGTTCAAATTATTCTGACTCTGACCAGTGGCTATATAAACAATAGGCTATATAAAACTTCATTCAAATGTACTCCATAATCTCCATTTTCCTCGCTGCAGGTGTTTCAACTGCCAAGATTCCTTTTTAAAATCTGTTTGTCTAATTCACATTGCACTTTTAAGGTATTGGCTAACCCTTGTGTATAAAAGGTCTGTCCCCTGTTCTGGATATATTTTGCTATTTTTTTTTTACTTTTCTTTTATTAATTTTTTTATATTTATATTTATTATTTATTATATTAATTTCTGCTGTACAGTAAAGAAGACATCCTGGGCGTTCCTGTGATACCCCATGCATCAGGGTGGGACTATTTCCTCTTTCTGTCTGCATAAAATGCAACAGTTGCACCAAGCAGATTTTATGGAAAGAGAAAACAGTAAGTTAGACTTTTTTTTTAAGCTATTGTTTTAATTGCTATAGTATTATTATATTTTCTTGTTTCTTAACATGTCAGGAATTATATAGTGAGGTATGAGAGCAGTGAGTTAAAATAATAATAGCCCACTTAAATTTTCCTTTGTTGTGGACAGCAAGATGATCTTAATGTATGTTTTTTTCCCACGTTATTGTAGGAGATGTTTTACTTTGCAGGTTAAAGTTCAAGTTAATCTCTAATTAACATTAATTGAAAATAAATGAAAACAAATAAAGAATGAAAGAATATTTAATTTAGTGTCATTGTATAGCTGAATGGGTGACTGCTTTTTGAAATTCTAAGATTTCTTATTCTTTTTCTATAGCAAGGCATTTTTGCAACTTTGCTTCTAAGGAGAATAGACTTGTACTGGATATAGAATTCTGTAGCATACTTGAAATATAAATGTAACTAATTTAGCCCACATATTTTAATTTCAAGGTAATGCTGGATACATGGTCCTGCTCCTCATTACTGTACGGTCTGAAGTAGTGGTAATCTATAGGACAAAGCCTAGTTGGTGTCTAGTATTTACAGTTGAAGATGTTGTGCTACATGATGATCTTCTCTACATTTCTCATGACTGCTGTAAATGTCAGAGGTGAGATCTATTTTATACACTAAATATTACAGCTCCAGCCTCCTCAGCCTCTATAAATATGTCATTCTACTACTTATCATGTAAGAATGTAAGGAAGATTTCAAGGTCTTTAAAATGGAGAGAACTCATTTAAGGCACTTTTAGTTTTAATGTTAATGTTTAATGAGTTTTGAATGAGTTTAATGTTTAATGAGTTATTTCAGCATTATGAGTTTGGGATCAAGCAAAGTACAGGATACACAGAGGATATTTGGATTCAAATTAATAACATATTCCCCCCTCACTAATATATCTGATTTCAGCACAGTGTGAGAGACCTGCTGTTGGGGAAAACCGGGTTTTGAATGATGAATCAGACCAAAAGACCTTTCCTGATGGATCCACTGTAAGGTTTAAATGTTCTATTGGTTATTTGCCTGTGAGAGTATCAGTTTCCAGGTCCATCACCTGCACTGGAACCCAGTGGAGTGACCTCAAACTTCAATGCAGAAGTAATTTTTCTACAAGCATCTTTTTAGATTCAACGTTGTGTTTCTACTTCCCAAACAAGTCAAAAGGAGAAATATACTTGTGCATCTAAAAAATTAAAAAAGTTAATTTTTCATTCATAATTTAATTCAAATAGGTAAACTGTCATATATTTTATATTCAGTACACATAAAGTAAATTATTTTGAGCATTTTGTTGTCATTTTGATCATTATGGCTTATGACAAAGAGAAATCAAATTTTTTAAATTCTCAAATTATTAAAATATTTCATTTTGAGTTTGAGTAAATTCCTACTCAAACAGTATAAACACCATGTATCTCATCATGTTCAGCACATGCAACCACAATCATGGGGAAGAATGCTGACTTGACAGTTGTCCAGAAGATGATCAATGACACCCATTGACATGAAGAGGGGAAACCAGGCAGGCTGGCTGTATCAAAGCATATTAAAAGAAGGATGACTGGAGGGGCAAAATGTGGTAGGAAAAGGCGCAGGAGCAACAGGGATGACCGCAGCCTTGAGACAATTGTCAAGAAAAGTCTATTCAAGAACTTGGCAGAGCTTCACAAGTAGTGCACTAAGGCCGGTGTCAGCGAATCAAGGCAGAGGTCTGTAGGAAAGGTGCTACAACTGCCACATTCCTAATATCACACCATTCCTAAACCAGAGACATCAGAACATCAGAAGCATCTTACCTGGGCTAGGGAGAAAAAGAACTGGACTGTTGCTCAGTGGTCCAAAGTTCTTTTTTCAGATGAAAGTATTTCATCTTAATTTTGCATTTCATTTGGAGTCAGGAGGGAGAGTGGAGAGGCACAGATGTTTCTGGGTGCCATGTCATCTGCTGGTGTTCGTCCACTGTGTTTTATGAGTCAATGCAGCTGTCCAGAGTCCAGAGTCAATGCAGCTGTTTACCAGGAGATTTTAGAGCACTTCATGCTTCCATCTGCTGACAAGCTTTATGGAGATGCTGCTTTCATTTTCCAGCAGGACTCAGCACCTGCCCACAGTGCCAAAACTACTACCAAATGGTTTTCTGACCATGATATTATGTGCTTGACTGGCCAGCAAACTCTCTGGGCCTGAAAATCATAGAGAATCTACAGGGTATTGTCAAAAGTTGAGAAATACCTGATCCAGCAATACAGATGCACTGAAGGCTGAAGGCTGAAGATACACTATCAAAGCGACCTGGGCTTCATAACATCTCAGTAGTGCTACAAGTTGATTACGTTCCTGCCACGCCGCATTGATGTAGTAATTCATGGTAAATGAGTCCCAACAAAGTACTGAGTGTATAAATGAAGTCGGATATTTGTCTATGGTACATCCGTTTCTGTTTGATCTTATGTAATATTCTAATAATTAATGAGCTTTAACCCTCACTAATCAAAATTAAAACAAAAAATTGCCAGAAATATGTCACTTTACGTGTAATGAATATAAAATGTATGACAGCTTACCTTTTTGAATTAAAATATGAACAAAAAACAACTTTTGCACAATATTCTTATTTTTTTAGATGCACTGTATATGTCTGTGTTGTAGGTGTTGTCTGATTTCTGTGTATTTTTTTCCAGAAAAATCCTGTGGAAATCCTGGTGAGATCCACAACGGAAAGTATTTATATCCAGACGGAATTCTGTTTGGTGCAAGAATCACAGCACAATGTAATAAAGGGTAAAATAACTTGTTTAACTTTTCTTTTTAACATATTTGTCTGTATTTCATATTTGATTATGCACATGTGCATGTATGTGAATAAACACACTATGCAATGTAACTTTATACAAATAACTTTTGCTTGGCCAAAATATTTGTCCCAGAATGCATATAACTTGGAATGACTAGGACAAATTTTAAAACAAATGTCTATATTGTCTATGTTGTAGTTTTTGGCTGATTGGACAACAAAGTAGAAACTGCAGAGAAGGAGGCTGGGATGGGAGAGCTCCTGTATGTGAAGGTAATGGCATTATATTGCTATACAAATTGTTTTTCATCCTTAAATATTGTTTTTAACTGCACTACTATGAAAATTGTTTAATTTGCATTTACTCACCACACTGGTACTCATTTGACCTGTTTTTAATTACTTGGATCTTATTTCTGTTATGGAGGACAATCCCTGAGATCTCCAAACAAATGGGGGTTTACTGGTGAACATTCATCAAGCTGAGAATGTGTCATGTGCAACACTGCACTGAAACTAAACTTTTTTTATTTTCAACTGCAATGAGATCAGTGGTCTTTTAGCTCAGGCTCTTTCAGTAATGCAGTTAGTTTCTTCATTTTTGTAGAGTCTGTTACAGAGACTGCATTTTCTCAAATATCATATAGTTAAAGAAAATGAGTTGTGATTTGGTGCTGGATTTGAAGACTGCTCTTAACATTTAGCAAACAGCATTTCAGGCAAAATATACAATTATAGTCAGTATTTCAGATATTTTAGAACTTGTAAAGTACCAGTTGATTGACTGACTTACTGACTGATTGATTGATTGATTGATTGATTGAGTCATTCGTTCATTAATTAATTAATTCATTCACCATTCTCATTATTCTTTACAAAAAGGAAAGAAATCAGGCACAGTTTTATGTATAGTGTATAAAAAGATTTTATACACCCCTGTGAAAATTGCAGGGCTCTGGTGATAGAAAAACTCTTTTTCCAAAATTAATGTGAAAGTAAACAAAATTCAAGTGAGAAACATGGAATTGTTTTATGAAAAAAGGAAAAACTTATATCCTGGTTACACAAGTGTTCATCCCCTTAACTAATCCCTTGTTAAAAAAACCTTTTGCTTGTAATGCAGCATTCTGTGTTTTTAGATAAGCGTCTATCATCTTAGTATATCTTGATTTGGAAAAATCATCTATCAAATTGATCTATCCATTGTGGGAAGATCTCCTGTGCACAGCCCTCTTCATGTCATTCCATAGGTTTTTTATTTGATATCATTCCAAAACTTTGGTCTTCTTTTGACGTCCTTCCTTTGATGAATTGTCCTGTGAGTCCTTATCATGCTGAAAAGTGACATGTTTCATCTTCAGCTGCCAAGATAGACTTGTATCTGGTGCTATCCCTGAGTCCCTGAATTTTGACTAGAGCCTCAGTCTCTGTTGAAAAGAAGCCATGCTCCACGGTGGGCATGATGTGCTTTGGGTGATGGGCTGCCTTGTTTTTAAGTCAAACATGTTTTCCAGTTAAGCCCAGAAATGTCTACTTTGTTCTAATTAGACAATAAGAGAAAGATTTTGCCACATGGTTTGGGTTGATTTGGGCAGGCTTGGTTTTTTTTTTTTTTTTTTTTGTGAGAATGTGCTTCCAACTAGACACCCTACACCAATGCCCAGATATATAAAGATGATGAGAGATTAACATCACATGCAGGCCATCCTGTGCTTTTTAATGTCACTGTGTCCCCCTATTTTCTCCACTTGTTGATAATGGCCTTCACTCTGTTCTATGGAACATCGATGGTTTGAGGAGTTCTTTTGTACCCCTCTCCTGAATGATCATTTTTAAACAATGTGATCCTGTACACGCTTTGTAAGGCCTTGGACCATGGCTTCAGCAGACAGATGAAACCAAGAAGATAAGAAAATCCTATTTTTTAATTGGTGGCCAGTGTATGAGAATTACTTTTTAAGATGAGTTTGAATGTGATTGGTTCATTCAGAGCACACTCACATACCCCATTATAAAAAACGATGAGCATATTTCTGCAACCAGGGTAAGTTTTTTCTTTTCACTTGAATTTTGTTGGTTGCAATTTCACATTAAGTGTGTAGGAAAAATTCTGACATAATTTATCTTTTACATCACAAACAACTACAAGATTAATGGGGTGTGTAGAGTTTTTATAGAGACTGTATCGATGTTTATGTATTGTTTATGTAATTTCTTCTTCTTCTTCTTCTTCTTCTTCTTATTATTATTATTATTATTATTAGATACTATATAAGCATGTATAATTAATGTCACTCAATTTCAGATAGTCACAGCACAATATGATGGATTCTGCCATTTGCATTGTCTTTTGTTCTATCGCAGTAGGTTTTCCCATAGAATTTGCGTGTGAAATTATGCTTCTAATGTGAATTGTTCTAGAAAAATTTAATATTTATTATAATACTTTTATACTTTTTATTACAGTGGTAAAGTGTCTAAACCCTCCTAGTATAACAAGTGGTATCTTTGCTCCCGTGAAAGACTTGTATGATTATGGAAATGTAGTCACCTACTCTTGTAAGAGAGGTCTTGATCTTATTGGACCTTCAGAAATATCATGCTCTGGTGATGGAACTTTTCAGCCTCGCCCTCCTCAGTGTCTGTGTGAGTTCCATTCAATTCAGTGGTTCAGAAATATTTTTATTAAAAATGCTAACAGAAATCCTATTTTTAAACGTTTATGCTGATCTTCTTTTTTTTGTTATAAGTTGTCATTTTCTAACATCACCATGGTACAAAGAATAAAAAAGATGTGGATTTCATTTATTTATTTTTTTTTCCAGTTGTGTCCTGTGAGACACCACTAATCCCAAATGCAATCAGAATTGAAGGGAAATCTCCACCTTATAGATATAACAACTTTGTCCGCTACCGGTGTAACAAAGGCTACAGAATGGAAGGGTCTGATTTCCTGACCTGTAAGGAAGATGGGTGGAGTCCACCTCCTCCCAACTGCACTGGTACTAAAAAATAATGTTTCTGAATAATATAGCTAATTATATATTCACTCCATTTATGCAATCAAAAGTTGTTAATTTGAGATTTTAAAAAAAGCGTGCAGAATTTTTGTTCTAAATGTAACTACAAATATATAATTGCAATTCTTTTCTTGCTCAGTTGTCACATGCTCAAAACCTCCTGCTATAGACAACGGACTATTTAACCCTGTGAAGGAGTTATATGAATATGGGCAAAAAGTCAAATACACTTGTAATGAAGGTTTTAGACTAAGTGGAGCTTCAACAATAGCATGTACTGATGCTGGAACATTTCAAACTTCTCCTCAGTGTCGCAGTAAGTATTTTTTTTTTTTAATTTTGAAAAAAATGTTGTGTTTTTTTGTATAATGTTAAAATTTGTCTGGTCTTCTCAGTGGCCAAACCTATTGTTTTATGGTTTTAAGATGACATGTTTTTATCGTGAATAGTCTTCTCACTTCTTGTGCTTAATGATTTACTCAATAAATATCTGATCAGTTGGTTGACACTGGGATGACACTTGACACTGGGGAAAACGCCAAACTCTGCAGTTTCTCAGTTTCCAGTTACAGAGGAATGGCATCAACAGACTGTAGGCTATAGCAAAAACCTAAATGTAGACACAGAAGAGACAAATATCAGCCTTGTCCTAAATAGTATGCTTTGCAGTCATTATTGGTGCATGAAAGTACAGATTTGAAGATGGTTTGCAGTATTTAGGGCATCGTTTGAAAGGCACCAAAGAGTAAAGGCCCAAATTTGAGGAACTACAAGTAATCCAAGTCAAAATTCTACATGGAGGACTGAAAGTGTAATGGAGCTCAGTGACATGGCTATAAACGGAGAACAGAAGTTTATAATCAAAGCAAACTGGAATTAAGTGAACAGAAAATACAGGAGTGTTACCCTGTCTATAAGCTTATATGCTTATAAGGACAAAGTCTCATCAAAATGTTTCTGCTGTTTCTTTAATCCAGAGATCTTCTTTTATCCATTATTCATCCCAAAAGTGGTTATCACTGAAAGCTCACCACCTTACAGATATAACGTCTCAGTCTGAATCACGTGTAATAATGGCTACAGAGTAGAGGGGTCTTATTACCTGTCTTGTGGCGAACATGGATGGATTCAAACTCTCTCACATTGTATCTGTAAAAATAACAAATAGTTTTTATCCTGTAGAACACTGATTTAAAAAAAAAACAAAATAACATGTTTTGAAGATATGCTCATTAGCCGAAGCTTTGCTTTTTCAGTAAGAAGAGCAGAAACATGAATAGCATAATCAGAACCAAATAACAGAATAATGATTGTTTGGGTTTTTTAGTTATATTTAACATTTTTCAGAGCAGTATAGCAGGGAATGCAGCATTTATGATACTGTATGGGCATGATTCAAATATTCTAGTTAAGAGGTGAATATATAACTTTGATAAAAAGCTATAGATGAACAAAATTATGATTTTCATCAGGACTCCCCAGTTAACAAACTTTTTAAATGATATTAAACCAATAAAGCCATAGAGTGATTAATGCAGGTGAATAAATGAATGAATGAATGAATATATTTCTCTAAGTCACCAATTTATTCTTATTTTTTGCATATTGAGGCCCACAAGGTCAATGGTAACCTGCAATCATTATAAAGCATTTCTTCTACGGGTTTCAATGGTTATCTTGCCTAACACCTTATTTCCTCCCTATTACTTGTTCTTTTTTTTGGACGGTTTATTGAGAAACCTGTTTTATAAGATAAATGAATAAATCTTGATGATCTGTGGCACTCCTCATGAGTCAGCTCAGTCTGCAACTTAAGATTTTATTAGTGAGTCTAAAAGACTGGCTTGATATTCTGCAGCTTTTCCTATACCTTCTCGTCTGTTCTCCTGTATGGTATTTAAACACTGAGTGGGATTAACATTTATAAGGTTTTAAGGTTTACATGCTGAATTCTGGAGTGGTGAAGTAGTATTGGTTAAAAACTGATAGGTGGTAAATGGTCGGTATCGATGCATCCCTGGTTTTTACCCTAAGATTTACAAGGTTATATACTATATATTAAGAGATTGTAAACTATAAATACATTTTCCATAAGCATACTGATGCAATATCCTGATAGAATGCTTTATACTTCTGTTCACTCATCTTTTTTCCCCCAGTGGTGACCTGTGATGCAATTAACATTAACAATGGATTCATAGTTAACAGAAAGGCATCCTATACCTATAAAACGACCATCCATTACCAGTGTAATAAAGGCTACAGTATGGAGGGCTCTGGCCTCCTGACCTGTGAGGAAAACAGATGGAATAAATCTCCTCCAAAGTGCAACAGTAAGATTAATCAGTCTTATGTAATGATAAAGCCTGTATCCATTAGAGTCTCTACCCTTTTGTAAAATTTCTAAAATCTATAAATATTAGTGTTCTGAGATCAGTTATTACTTCCAATTTGTACATTGTTATCTTTATATTATTTTCAGATTTTCCTTGTAACTTTAGTTGCCATTTTGATTCAAAGAAAAGAAATATTATAATTAATATCAAATGTGTTTTTCTTTTTTCTTTTGAGTAAAATGATTTACAAGAAACACTTCTCAAAACATTACTGCAAATATCTACATGGTATATTGTAATTTTTCTTTCTAGTTGTGACCTGTGAAATTCCTGTTATAAACAATGGACACTTGGACTCCCTGGAGCTCCATGAATATGGACAGACCGTAACATACTCATGTGAGGAAGGGTTTGAACCTCATGGTGCCTCAACACTAGTATGTACTGAATATGGAACATTTCAGCCTTCTCCTCAGTGTGTGGGTAAGTCATTGAGAAAATCCCAAAAATCTTTTCAGCCTTGATTATATTAATGTTTAATACAAGGATCTTTATATTGTCTCCTGATTTTTGCTTTTGTTCAGCCATCATCAGTTTGAACCAGCTTGGAGTTGCAGTATGGTTAATGACCTGTTTATGACTTGTGTTTATGGTCAATGACATGAGTCATTATCATGTTGAAATCCAACTGAAAAATACTGCAGTTCCCTTTAGTGATTACAGGGTCAAAGCTTTCATAGGTTTACTCTATGTTTCTTTTTTGCTTGTTTTGCATCCTGATGTGAGGCCGTGTTTCTCAGTAGTGGTAAGATAATAAAGCAGACTGACTTCAGTAAAAGTACTGCTTGTACTACTTGTGATTCTGAAAGGTCATGAAAATGGAGATGTTTGTAAGTAAAGCAAACTGGATTTTAGTGGGTTTAGCAGACAGAAAATATAGGAGTGTTAGTCTGGCTGTGAACTAATACGCATTAAAGGCTCATCGAATGTTTCTGCTCTGTTTATTTTAATCCAGACATCTTCTGTGTTCCACCAGTCATCCGAAATGCGGTAATCAGTGGAAGTTCACCACCTTACAGATATAACGCCTCAGTCCGTTTCAGGTGTAATAAAGGCTACAGATTAGAGGGGTCTGATTACCTGACCTGTGGGGAACATGGATGGATTCCAACTCTCCCACTCTGTATTGGTAAAACTAATCAATGGTTTTAAACTATCCTGAATGTGTTTTGGGTTTTTTCTCAGCTTTATTGAAGATTATGCTCATTAGCCCAGGTAGGTCCCCAATTTCCATTAAAATGCTGCCTTTTTAATTAGAATAGTATAAATACAAATAGCAGAATCTCACAGAAAGAAATAACAGAGTAATGAATGATATGGGCTTTTTTATTTGGTTGCTTTTTTTTTTAAAACATTTTCAGAGCAATGTCCTTGCTGGGAAATTCTGGGAACAGAATTTATTTTATAATTGTCTGAGCATAGTCCTTTTTGTAAAATGCATAAAACAAATCTATTAACATTAGTTTAGAAACATCTAGGAACATTACTCATCTATCATCACCATGAACCTACTTGGCTTTATGATACTGTCAATAATTTGTGTTTTGAGTCATTGTCATGTTGAAATTCATGTGAAATATTTTGCGGTTCCCTTTAGTGGTCACATGGTTGAATCTTTCATTGTTTTATAGTTTAGATAAAGGGCTTTTTTTATATTCTGGTGTGAGGCAGTGGTTCTCAGTAGTTGTAAGAGTACAGAGGTCTTGAAATTTCATTATTTAAAATTTTCACATGCTGTCATTTTCCCTCATGTTCTCTGCAATTTGGTCAAATCCCACCCACTAGCTAACTCTCCACTGCCATACAACCACCAAACATCTTCTTCCAAGCTCTGCTCAGCATCATTGTCTTGATAGATGATCCAGTTGAGACCATGCTATAATATTCTGGCTGATGTCTTAAGGTGTTGCTTCAGTATTTCAAGATCTATTTTCTGAAGTGCACCAGTCCTATTTCCAGAAAAATACCCCACAACATGATGCTACCATCACCATGCTGCAGAGCTGGTATAGTGCTCTTCTGATTAAAAACCTTACTTTTTTCCTCCATACTTGGCGCTGATCATTATGGCCATACAGTTTTGTTTTCTCTGACCAGAGAACACTTTTCCAAGAGGCTAGGTCTTCATCTTGTTGATCACCTACTTTTGTCTTTTCAATGCTGGTCTTCTTCCTTGTGCAAAGCCATTCAGGCCATGGTGATATAGGAATCTTTTAATGATGGATGTATGTACACTGCTCAAAAAATAAAGGGAACACTAAAATAACACATCCTAGATCTCAATGAATAAAATATTCCAGTTGAAAATCTTTATTTA
>JAOUQY010000020.1:19619894-19639351 GCA_028566355.1 Doras micropoeus
CTGCAAGAAGAATGGCTTAAAATCCCTCTGACCACTGTGCAGGACTTGTATATGTCATTCCCAAGACATATTGACGCCGTATTGGCCGCAAAAGGAGGCCCTACACCATACTAATAAATTATTGTGGTCTAAAATGACAGCTGTTTCAGTTTCATTGTCTAACCCCTGTACATTAACCTCCTCTATTAAAATAAATGATTATCACCTAGATTTTTGAAATATATACCAACTAGAAAATACGCAGCCATAAAAGTGGAAATGGTACATGGAAAACAAAATGGAAACAGAAATGATGGTTGTGCTAGAGGGTAGGGCAAGTGGTCAGATCACGAAAGCAGTATTTTTTTTCCACTGCTGCGTTTGTGAATAGAATGAGTAGCTCGCCAAAGGTTTGCCTGTATTGATTTAAAGTCAGTTAAAAGTAATAATGTTAGGGGAGCAAAGACAGCCAGGTTCATTTCTATCACACATGGACTGCATACAGCCACCATCTCATTCAGCAGCGGTTTCCTCCCTGGGCCTTTACACAGCGAGATTTCCCCTGACTCCCTGAATCTTTTCATGGTATCATGAACTGTAGATGGTGAAAGACCAAAATTCTTTGCAAGCTTGCGCTGAGAAACGTTGTATTTGAACTGACTGACGATTCTCTCATGAAGTTTGGAACAAAGTGGTGAACCACGACCCAGCCTTGGGTCAATCTTGATGACCTCAGCTTTTATCAGTTGAACTGCTAATTGTGGAACCAGAACAGTGTTACTTGTGTAGGCTTTTCAGTCTTGTTTTGCCTCTGGACCAACTTTTTCTGAGTGTCGCAGACGTCGCATTCTATTTTTCTTTTCATATTTACAAAATGCAGTTAGGTTGGTCAGTGAAAACAATGAAAATGTTTTACAGATTTTAGTTTGTCCCAAATTTCTGGAAAAACTTTTCTGGGTTTGTAAACAGGCCAGTCATCACCTTTATAAATGTGGGCATGTCAAGTCAGTGAAAGGTGATTTTTGTTCCATATAAACCTTAATTTGCCAGCTGCTAAAGTATTGGCATGTAAAAGGCAGACATTGAGAGTGAGTAAATAATGAACTAGTGATAAGGCTCTCAAATGACTCATTTATAAGAAACGCAGACACAAATGAAATGTTTGTGAGTCCTTTGATTCACTTGATTGACTCTTTATGAAGGTCGGAAATGAATCAAATTCTGGCGATTATTCTAGCTTATAATAATATAGCTTAATGTCTGAAATGAATTTAGCACTGAACGGCTCTTTATGCTTTTATTGTGTTTAATGATTGTGAATCGAATGAATCATAACTCGAAGGAATCGATTCACCTAAACGCCCAAATCAAGAGAATCGACTCACATGGCTATAATGAAGTCTCGCTTGAGTATGATGACACCAGTGTAATGGCGCCATCTAGCGGAATTTTAAGCAATCGCGTGTTTTTTTTTTTTTTTAATCACTAAAACCAAACACAAAATACCCAGGAAAACAAACTAACCTCGCAAATGAGGTAATGATTTATTTCACCTTTTGGAATCTGGAATATTAAGATAATATTGACAACCTTACAATGCTGTACAAGCCACAACACCCAGGACGTAGAGAACTGTGAACTTTGGAAATATGATTATATTAATAAAAGTTCCTCACAATAAAATAAAATCATGACATCCGTAAAAAAAAAGTGTAACAATGGAATAGCTAAAGCAACAACACGGTGAACAGAAACCTGAACCGCACCGAAAGCCTGAACTACAGCTTTAAGTCAATATATGAGAAAACTTTCTATGCAGTTACAGTACACACTGACCACATAACATTAATACAAAATAAAGGCATAAACATGATAAATTAAGATTTTAAAAAGCATAGTGCATAATGAGGTAATAAAATCAGTATTGCTTTGGATTTAAATCACATGGTCAATTCTTTTCGTATTTGGATTAAGGCAATACTTTGTTGCATTGTGACAGTGTTAAACCAAGCGGCTTGTATGGTTGTGTGTAACGTTTCCACGAGTAAACACAAAGCAATAGCAAAAGGACTTCGAGAAAAGATTTTGTTCTTATGGCATACTTCTTTTAAAATGTTCAAAAACACCTTAACTGGATACAGCAAGTCCAGAACCAACACCTTGAGCGATAATGATGCTATAAAAAAAAACTCCCGACCTTCTAGTAGTCTCAGAAAAATGTTTCCTATAAAGTGTAATTTATTAATGCTCTATAAACAATAACGCGGCCCCTGAACCACCCTGAACCACACAGCCGCCACCGTGTTTAGCTTAATAATTTGAGAAAAATAAAACCTGATCTCTGAGTCTAGCTGTTAAAAACGACGCGTCGTTAGAGACGCGGAACGGGCCGACCGCCTGACGGGAGATCAGTAGCAGTAGTAGAGCTGCGAGCGCAGGCTTCTGTAAGAGTCCTCAGGTTGCTCGCCCTCAAACAACATGGCATCGGGCATCAGCGCTCCCTCCAGAGGCTCCGGCTGGCAAAACTCCACCACAAACTCCTCCTCGGCCTCCAGTAGCGTGCGAGTCCAAGCCTTCATGTCCAGTCTACCGTCCACACCTCCGTACTCCTGCGGCAGCACAGAGCGCGGGATGACCCGGTGCAGAGACGACAGGTCGGAGCCGTGCAAGACAAACTGGAGTAGTGGACAGTGGAGACATTAGCACCGGGAAGTGACTAAAACACTGCAAATCATAATGAGTACGAAGAAAATGAAGATAAACATTTGAATCAGTTACCCTTTCAGCCATCTTCTCCTTCAAAAACGGCTTTATTATTGCAAATATTCCCTTAAAAATCCGAGGCTCGTTTACGATATTGACTGCCTTTATTCTGATTGGAAACCCATCCTGAAACATAAAATGATCTAATCAGGGCAACTAGTTATAAAATTAATAATAACAACAACAATAATAGTATTTAGTATAATAATAGTATTTTCTTTGCACACAAAGTTGATTTGCTTATACGCTGAGAGCACAGACTTGCCTGCAGAATGCTAACCACTTTCTTTGCCAGTAGAGGGCCGGGGTTGGAGGCCTGAGACAAGCCGACTCCAGTGTAATCCACCAGGATGACGATCCCGTTCACTTGGGTCTCCTCGGGTTGAATCAGCTTTTCTAACGTCAGATAAATGGCTCGAATATTGTCCACAAACGGATAGTCATTCGGTGTCCATTTCCCTGTCACCACAACAATGCAAAAGAAGTAAATGTACTATTCCACATTTAACGGTGATATTTCTACTCGACACACTACAGATAAAGGATTAAAGTTAAACAGGATTCAAGGTTTATTTTGGGAGATGGCTCTGATTAATAGATAAAAATAAGCCATCTGTAAAAATATAACACAGGTATTTGCATTGCATTGCATGGAAAAGCAAGTGTTTGCTAATGGACCTTAATACATCACAGAGGCGCAAGAGGCACCTGTTCTGCATTACCGAGTCAGTACAAAACGATTTTAGATTTCCAAACCTTACTTTACCAACAAAAAATGTAATTATACACAGAAATGTTTGTATGTCAGTAATGACAGTAGCACATTACATGTGCTTTCAACAAAAACAGAATGGAGGCTGCTGGGTTTTACATGCAAAAAAAAAAAAAAAGAAGTGTGACAGTCAAAGTCTCCAGAAGAGCTGTGGCAGATTCTCTGAGACGCTCAGGAAAATTTACCAGCTAATTACTGTACAGTACGATGCAGAAGTCTTAGACACATGCAAAGACTCGCTGCATGCCCTCGGAAATAATGAAGATGTTTCTACATAAAAGAAAACACTATAAAGTGCAGTAAACAGTAATAAACTAAACAAAGTCAATATATGGTGTGACTTTTTCTTAAACAGTGTTCACAGCTATAATGTGTGCAGTTTTATAAGGAAATGAGCTTTTACGTTTTACTGAACGTCTTGGAGAATCTGCCACAGCTCTTCTGAGACTTTGACTGTCACACTTACTGCTTTTTTTTTGCATGTAAAACCCAGCAGCCTCCATTCTGTTTTTGTCTGTTATGTAAGGTGTTTCTTTCATTACTGACATACAAACATTTTTGTGTAACATAAAATTTTTGGATATAAGTATATTTGGAAATATAAAATCTTTTTGTATTGACTCAATAATATAGAACTAAAAAAAAATCTAAAAAAAAAAAAAAGTATTGTAACTAAAAAAAGAGTTTTGCACAGTCCTGTATAATTATATGAAATAAATCTGAGGTTTCAATATTACTGAAGTGAAAGAAACTGCAAAAAAAAATGCTGTTATTTGAACATCCACAGTAAACAGATCTTACATGACTGAAAGACTCTTGACATCTTGACATTAAGTCTGTATCGGCGTACCTGGCCGTAAGCAGAGAACGTAGCGGCCTTGAGGATCAGGTCTGGGCAGGACGGTAAGGAAGCCGAGCTCAAGTACGTGTTTGACCGAGGAGGGCTTCAGGTCCTGGAAGACTTCAGGCCAGGCCCTCCTGCTGCTGTGGTAGTTGAGGAGCAGCTGCAGCGCGCGGTCATAGTCAAACTTTCTGGCCCGGAGGAAGCGTAAGAGGAAAGCGTCATCCAGCCGTGTTCTCAGGCCAGAATGTTCCTTCAGGATCATGTCTCGCAGAGCTTGGACATCCCGGAGACGCCATTCTGGTTTCTCTTGTAGCTCCTCTCGTGCCTTGGCCTCCAGATCCGGGGTCAGAGTGCAGACGTAGATGGGTGGAGGAGCTGCAGGGAACCACACGCCGGCCATCACGTCCGCTGAAGGGCCGGGATCAGTGTGGCCATTCTGATGTGCCATTGGCTTCCTGCACGTGTCTGAGAACAGAAGGTAAAGCTCGAAACATGGCAACAAACTACAGAGCGAATGTGAACGGATCCCCTCTGTTCCACAGGAGGCACTTACATGGAAGAATGGTTAAGTTAATAATATGATCTGTTTTATCTTTCTTTCTTAATGTGTGTCTGGCATTAGAAGGTAAAGCTCAGTCTCAGAAAGACTGACAGGGATGAAAAAGTAAAGACAAGACTCTTTCATCATTGTCTTTTTCGTCTGTCAGATTCTTAGCCCCTGGTAACCTGGGGTACCTTGGTGTGACATATGAGCAGATAAAGCTAATTAAATGGGAAGCATCTCAAACAGGGGAAGATCATGATGTGAAAATTTGGAAGCTGAGCATTTGCAAGCTCGAAATAATAAAACTGATCAAAACGGACCTGAAACAGCTTTATCACACTGCCACTCGGCTGCGACTTTCAGTAACTGTAAATAAGAACATACAGTCAAGATTTAATTAGCCAGAAGCTAAACTCAGCTGCTATAGTTAGCCGGCTAACATGAGCTCTTCCAGTCTCTTTCAGGGTGATGATGCCGTGGCAGGTTGCACATTCATACAGTCATTACACTTATTTAAAAAAATGGACAAACACAATAGCACTCGGTTTAATTTTTTCACACTTTTTTTTGCACAGGAAATCGATTTAAACGACCATGAAACCGATTACAAAACAACTGCAGTGATAACTGACCTGCTAAGCAAATCCGCAATCAGTTCCGTGTACAGAAGCAGCGCGCACTCTGATTGGCTAGCCTGTAGCACCTGAGCGATTACGTCACCCAAACCCGGGTTGCCATAGTGGGTGAAAATCATCGTTCGTTTAAATCTGTGTATATTCTCACTGCTCGAGTATTATGTGCTGTGTAATTATGATTATTTATGTACTGTATAACCATACGGTACATGACAGGACTGTGTAAAATTGATATAAGTCAATATTAAGAATGTTTATTGGAAGTGGGTGCCTTGAGTTGAAAAAAGTCCTTAACATCTTTATATATGTTAAATAAATATACGAGTTATTACCTCATTATTTCGACTTATATTTAACATCATACTTAACATCATATTTAACATCATCTATTAATAGGACAAGTGTATAATCTCGAAATAATTTATTCAGTAAAAATAAATACATGAAGACTTGATAACGACAAAATATCTTGAAATAATAAGCTGTTAAGTCAAAATGATGCAATAGTATTATAACATGTCACAGTAACATAGCACTTCCGGGTTTCTGTGGAAGTCAACAGGAAGCAGTCAGCAAAGTATTGTTTAAAATATGTACATTGATGCAGGTTAATGAGAAATATTTAAGAATTCATTTTAATGCTGTCCCACATAATTTCAGTAACATACTGCTGGAGTATTGACTTTATAAGTGCCTAGATGAATGCTTATTAAGACAGGAGTAGAACATGATGGCAATGATAATCAATGGTGTGGTTCTGTGATTATTTTCCTAATAACACTTTCTGATGTGTTTTATTCCTCTTATACCATTCTTTTAATTGATTACTTAACAGCGCGTACATTTAGCCATTTCTACTTGATATTTAATGTTGTAGAACGTCCACGAAACAAGTTAGTTCCTGTTACTACTGACAAATAGGTCTAGTTGTTCCTTCATCAGCCTTTCTCTCTCTCTCTCTAATTATTAAACCATCTTTTTTTGAACAGAACTGTATTATATACTATATATTTCAAAATATTAACATTTATGTGTTTGTCCTTCTGAACAATCATATTTGAGAAATCAACAACGCCGTGGTATAATGACAACAGCTGGCTGTTCGGTTTGTTATATAGTCAAACAGAAAATAACTATAAACATGTAATTCTGCCTTTGTTGCATCCTTTCATTTGGTTTGAACGTTGTTTAAGGGTGCCAGGGTCATGTGAGCCAGAGATAATATTAGTTATAAGATTAGTAGTGCATATATGGTTTAACATTTAACATGGTTTAAACCATGAAGCTTGCTTTCGTTCTTCACAGTTGCATAAATGACAAATAAAATATTAAAACCTCACAGCATTATAAGCAGTAAAATATGACAAATGTAATCTGATTTCTTTCTTTCTTTCTTTTTCTTAAATTCTAAAATTTAACCAACCTTTTGGTTTGCCTGTAATCATTAGTAATACACCAAAGCAAACATATAAGCCATTTCCTGATATGTACTATATAGCCTGACCTCACTCATTTCATTAAACAAAATGCACAGTTACTGTTTAGAATGATTGGTGTCTGATTGCTGAAGAATTGCATAGATTTTTCAAAATTTATATGAGATAGTAGTTTTTTTTTTAAATGGAGGCCAATCTAGAAAAGAAACACCTGGTAGAAGCTACACCTTAAGGTGTTACAAGAAATTTTGGACAAACAGTTCAAGGCCAGCTGTGTGCTCATGCTGACAGAATACCACCGAGTTATTAGTCATTAAAGTGTAAGCTCATTAATGCATGACAGATAAGACTGGTATTATCCTCTCGCACTAGCTCTGCAGATTTCAACAGGAAGGCGTCTGGTTATTTCTTGTCCTGGATCTGGAATTTGGTTTATGACATTTATCAGTTTCTACACACACGCCCTAGCACTAGAATCCTTGACCATGATCTGCCACGTAGGCTCCCACTTTTATCGTCCCGTTTTAAAGCAGTTTTACTGCCTGAGAAGATTAAGAGATTAGATGACTTGTCATGTGTCAATATGTTTAAAATTGGACTTTTTTAAAAAATTAAAAATTTCCCAGCATTAAAAATTTTTTTTTGACTGATTATCATAATCTAAAAATTAACCGTTTATAAAACAAACCTTGCTGAGTTGGAATGAAACGCTTGGTTGCTTAAGGATTTTATAATTACATGGTGACATATTAATTAAGCATCTGGTGTATAAATTAACAAGCACCTAATGGAAAGAAATGAATAGGCTGAAGGTGTTTGTGTAAAAATATAACCTTGACATTTAATGTAAGTTTGTAAGTAAGTAATTCAAGGCCCAAGTCAACTTTCATTTCAAGCTAGAAATGTGCAGCGAGGCACTTTTTTCCCCCAAACCGCATACTGTATCCTAACACAGTGTTGAACACTTACACACTCGTATGGCTGTCAGCTTCAGTGACTTACACTGGGATAGTCTCATGAATAAAAAGATATTGCTTCTTAGCAATGGAGTAATGGGGTAGAAGAGGACATTTAAACATTTTTTTTTGTCTCTAAACAGACTTATATAGTGGACTTTTGGAACTTGTCACAACAAATATTAAAAATTAAAAGCTAAAACAGAAAGCATGAGATGTACATTTTTCGATGATACATCAACAAAAAAAATACAAACAGCTCATGAAGAGCAGTTTATGCAAATTGTAAGCTTGTAAGGCACAAACAGTGTAGCCTATTCCTAAGTACTTTAAAAATCATGCATATTAACTCAGTCATTAAAATACTGTACAACATACACATCTGATTTTTTTGCCAGATGAAAGGCCTGTTGTAACATTTATTTAATCTTTAATATAATAATATTAATATAAACTAATTCTCGTTGCTGACATGTTGAAATATGAATTTCTCCTAGGGGAGTATAAATATGTACCACTACAAAAAAAAATCAGCTTATAAGTCAGGTTGTTTGAATACATAAAAAACCCACAGTAGATATACTGTACAATCCTGAGGTTTCTGGTCTTTTGGTCTACATGTCATTATCCATGACTGATGGTTTCATTTGTTGCTCACTGTAATGTTTAAAGAAAAAAAAACCCAAATGTACTTTATATTATACCACTTGCAAACGCTCCTTCCCAGAGCAAATGGTTTACCAATAGACCAATGGAATTTTAATGGATGCTTCAAAATTATAACTAGTAAAACATGCTGTACTACATTTTCCAGGAATCTCTGAAGCAAACCAGTTGTCCATGGATAATTTGTTTTAGGATGTGGGTTGTTTTTTGTTTCTTGAGATGGTCAGATGCTTTCTTGCTTGGTGATTGTCGGTTGAGGAATGGCTGTCGGCTGTTTAGGGACCGTAGCTATGACGCCTTGGGCCAGTTTGTAATGCTCAGAGCTGGAAGCTGATGGAGGAGATGGGATTGGAGTTTCAGGTGTGGCTGTGGGCACAGAAAGTACGGAGATCCATTAAAGATATGCCAAAGGTTCCACAGAAAAGCACTGCAAGCATATGCATCAAGAGCTCTGAAATTTCTGAAGGCATTAGAAAGTGTAAGAGAGAATAACAAGGGCTTTTTTTTTAACCAAGTAAGCCTGATTAGTTCACAAAAAGGATTACTACAGGCAGCCTGTATGGCTCCACTGTACACAGGAAAAATAGTGACCAGTAAAAACCTCATAACAAAGGCATAGCATCAAGAACTTACACATTTGTCCATTGTGAATTGGAGTGGCCATGCTGGTGGTCACAATGACATTGTTGCTGAGGTGCTCATGGACCAGGTGTGGATGCAGAGATGGAGGAGCATGGGCGGCCTCATTAGCAGAACCTATAAAAAACCATGAAAAACATGAAAATGTCAAGGGTCATCCGTCTTGCTTTTGGGGCCACCTCAATTAAGGGTACAAATAAGTCTAATAATTTTCCAGCCTTCTTATTATTACCTCCAAGAAGCATCTCCTGCAGGAGGTTGTCGATCTTGGCCATCCCGAACAACTTAACAAACTGGATTTGCTCAATCATTTGCCAGGTGATGCTCTGTAGTGTGGGTAACAGAAGCAGCAGCTCGCCGAATCGTCCCCGTGAGTCATACTGCCGGTCATTGATATAGTCTTCTAAACTGACCTGCACCTGATAACGCATTCGCTTGATCTTGCTCGGATCACTCAGACCTTTGGCATCTGTGATGGCAATGACAAGAGAATGTGAATGTATTTAATTGTGACTTCATTTTTAATATTTAAGAGTTGGGATTTATACATGTAGGTAAACATGATTTCCAAATGATGCTAATTTCTGGGATCTTATAGCTACCTGGATCAAAGAATACAATGGCCTTCAAACAGGCATATTCATTATCATCTATTTGGAGCTCCTGGAAAGGAAGGACCAACTCATCAAGAATCCTTACTGCTACCCGACTCACTTCCAACTCAGGGCAATTCCGAGGAATTATGTGGTCATTACCTAGGAAAAGGAGAATCACACACAACCTTAAAATGTGCACAAAATCCAGTACCAATATAAACAATTCATAGTTCAATGCTAAACACTTTACCTAATAGCAGAAGATCCTTGTAAAGCATGGAGCGCTTGGCAACTCCGAGCAGGAGATGTTCTCCAGCATGAGCTCGTAACAGAGCCACCTGAAAAACGGACAAGATACAAAAACGTCCAGTTCATATACTATCCACAACCTATACATTTTCACACCTCTTTTAAACGCTGTAGATGTACTTTGAATAAGAATAGTCAGAAGCTGGGGGAGGAGGTCTTTAAATAGTTATGAATTAAAAAAAAAAAAGCTTATATCATCAAATCAGAGGTTCTCACAGATTTTAGGCAGGAAGCTGAGAAACTCTGTTTGGAAGAAGATGCAGTTGAGCAACGTCCACAAATCAGTTACTACATCCTGGTGCTTACATTGTTAATGATTCTGTAGGTCTTAAGGAGCATGTAAGTTTTCAATCCAGCTCATCACTTTCTAACCAGAGACATCAAAACACATTAACCACCAGCACTTCAGATTCCCCCGACCCCAACTCCCCACTCCTCCTATCTCACTATTAGGCCTAAACCTTTTAAACATTTTAGACATATATTTTTGGTTAAAAACTGGCAAAGAACCATCTGAATGGATGCTGGTTGCTTCCAATATGTTGCACACCTTCCATTATTATCTATTAGATCTTTCTCCATTCATAAAAGAGCCCCTTGCCTCAATTAGACACCAAATGATTTTTTTCATAGGGTTGCAGATTCTTGCTTTTAGTCTTACCTGGTCATCCAGTGGGAGGTCGCAGAAGGCTGGGATATATTTAGCCCACTCTACCAATACCAACAGTTGCTGCTTCATCGATTCACACACATCTGTAATGGTGGCCATCTTTTTTGTTCTGATGTCACCGTTCATGATTGGACCTGGAGAGGAGATCTACAGCATAGCGAAGGTTCCTGTTAAAACTTACATTCAACCATATAGTTAATGATATATCGTCTTTTAAAGAAAATGAGCCAACCTGTCTGGAGAGGACATCGGCTTGGATGAGTGCACTTATGGAAGGGAAGCTGCTGTCCTCGTAACTGGACCTTCTGGTACTGATTCGGTCTCTTTCGTTCTGTACAGCTATGCCAAAGAGAACACATTAGTGAATAACTTAAATCTTTAGTCACTTGAGGTGAGGAAGTGCTCATCACAAATATTCAATCACTGTGATGAGTCAATCTCAACCAACCAGTCCACATAGCATAGGGAGGTGGAGTACATTAGCATTGCCACTATTAGTCAAGAGGGAAAATGCTCAAGGTTGGCCTGTTTATCAGTGTGCAATTATGATGCCTCGGAACTGTTTGCTCAGCACGAGTTGGCCATAGACTTCAGCGCATTGTAGAGTGAACATTAACAAGTCTGTCTCACTCTGATGTTGCAATATACTCTGCAGAGCAGGCTTCTCTAAGTCCCACAACACATATGAGCTTGCTTTCAGTCTTGTTTTGCCATCAGAGCTCACAAAACAGCATAAAAGTGGTGCATACCTTCTTTTTTCATTCCGGCCCGAAAGCATTTCTTAAGCCTACAGTATCTACATTGGTTCCTCTTGTCTTTATCCACAATACATTGTCTGTTGAACCTGTAAACACAAGGAGCACTAGATTTAATAGACTTATTTTGGATTTCAAGGAAGATATAAGTAAAAGAGATCTGAGAAAGGTTGATTGTAAGACATTCAATACAGTAATCTATTACTGGCCTGCATGAGTACATGTGGTTTTTGCGAACACTGCGTCTGAAGAAACCTTTGCAACCATCACAGCTGGAGGCTCCATAGTGTTTTCCTGTTGCCCGGTCGCCACAGATAGCGCACAGTGTCCCTGTGCCCAGGTGGTTGGCAGCATTCAGGTTGGCACCTTCAGCTGGCGAGGAGTCTGAAATAGAAGATTGATTGCTTATAGAAATTTTCTCCATTGGATGTCTATTTCTCTAATTAACGTGTGCTTCTACTTAAACTTTAAGAAATTCATGTTTAGGTTGTCATGCTGACTTTCTGTATTTATACCACAAGCATTGCTTGAAGAGCAATAATCTTAATATGTATATGCATGGTTAAATACAAGGCACAAATTCATTCATAATTCTTATGCATTGATCAGCCAGGTCTGTTTCTCTCTATCAGATACTCAACTAATATAAGGAAGATTTTCTGGTCCTAAGATAGATAATAGAAAAGCAATGGACAGAAGACCATGGCAAGGCAGCAAACTGGCTTTAAAAAAAATAATTAGTTAGGTGTAAATCATTCTGGTGCAAATAAAGTGTAACAGAGTGTTTGCTTCAGTGTTTGCTCTAGTCAGCCAGCAGTGATTATTGCTGAAATCTGCACCAAGCAAAAGAAATATGTTTAAAGAAGTATTCATGGATGCAGAAGTAGACTATAGAACTGAGATGGAGGTTTTAAAAACATTTATGACAAAATATTGCTGTAATACACAACAAAGTAGTCAAATGGGCAAAATGATTTTTAAGAAGTATCACCACAAATGATTAATGATTTAAAGGAAAAGGAAAGGTTCGCAAAGGAGCTCTGAGTGATTGCATTAAAGCCAAACAGGGCAAATAAATGTCTTCAGTTGATCAAAGGGAATGATAGCCCTGTTAATTGACTCCTTTTGAACTGATTCTTGCTCTGATTAGAGAAGAACATATGACATTTGAAATTTGGAAATCATGTTCATCACTATTTAAATGATGATCACATAAACACAACAAATCAGTGAGAAAAAAAAAGTAGTGATAAATGCACCAATAAATAGCTATTTAAATACACTCAGTAGTGTATTAAATTGAAGTGCGGAATAGAGGTTCAAACACGACCCAGAAATGAATACATACATTAAATCAAGATGCCGGATTGAGTTAATGGAATCAGTTAGATTTCCCATAAAAACATGCCATGGGAGAATAAAACACTAAATGGTTCAGTGACATCTTCTACACTCAGGGTCCATTTATCTTGCATGTCAAACATCCCTGGAAATACTACTCTGAACAGACATCTTATCCTCAACCGACCAACTTCAGGTAAGAAGAGCTGGATGGAATCACATTGGGATTTCTGGCTGTGCAACTCTTGGGATGAAACACAATCCTAGCTTGCCTACAAGACAGAGCTTGTAGCTATAATCTCTCCCCAAACTCCTTGCATTTCAGTCTCATATATTCTGCCCTGCTGTCACAATTACAGTCAGTGTTGAACATTCAAAATAAGGCACTGCAGGCACACTGCACACCTTGAGTCATCCTCAAAAGTCTATAAAAGAGTGTGAAACTCATTAAACCTCATCATCCCACACTTGACCAAACATTCACTAACTAATATAAACTCAGAGGACTCAAAGTTCAGCTGGGAGGAGGACTTACCTGTGCTCATGGCGAGCACTTGCATGTTCTCAAACTCCAGGGTGGTGTAGGCCGGGTCCAGGGCATCGCTATAGTCTGCCATCTCCATGTCTGCTAGTGCTTTGGACAAACGCATTCTCAGCTACCTGACACTGGGGGCAAAGACTTGTGCTCTTCAGTGGAGTTTGAACCCCCCCCTTCTCTTAGAGCAAGCCCCACCCCCTTAGAGAGGTAGACACCTCTGAGTGACATGGGCCATGTCCTCTAGAGCAAAGATGAAACTGACTTTGATTGACAGGTCAGACCTTCCCACTCCAGGCCACGGCCAGTTCTGGAGTGGGGTGGCCCATAAGTTAATAATTTTCTTGCTTTTCAAGTACTAAATCAGAATTGTTTTTTAGATATGAACAAACAAGTTATCTCTCTCTCTCTCTTTCTCTCTCTCTCTCTCTCTCTCTCTCTCTCTCTCTCTCTCTCTCTATCAATATCCGAAAGGTTTAGCAACTTCATGACTGGGTGCTAGTACATCCCGTTCCTGTTATGTTGCTCTAGTTACATTTGTTGGCCTTTTACACCAATCCACTCCAGTTGTCAAATACATATCTTGTATTTTTTTACTTCACTATGGTCCTCATCAAATGCATAGAATACAATCACAGATGTAACTGATACCTAATATTCTGATTAAGTGAATAAGAAAGTTTTATTGAGTTGTATCATATTATGTAGTCACTAAATTCAGACTGAGAGGCAGCCAGTCTTGTTTGCAATGTTTGGTAAGTCTCTGTTAATTCTTACACAATAAACAACAGCAGTGACTCTTGCAAGCAGCAAATTGTGATCTTTATGTAAAAGACCTCATTGTTCACTAAAAGCCCGTATGCACATGATCTGTCACTTTGGGTCCAACTATGGAGAATATTATGCTCAACATTATGCTAAACTTCATCATTATTAATAAGTAGTGCTCTGACTGGCCTACTGGTTTAAGTCTAACTACTGGACTAATGACTGCTCTATTTGTCTAAGCTGGGGACTGCTGTTGGGGTCAACTGGTGGCCCATATCCTGGGTGCAATCCAAACAAATTATTTCCCCTTATAGATCAACTAAGTTGCTGTAAAAATATATATATTGTATCAGAACTGTTAAATATATATAAAAAATTCTATTACTTTAGTTTTCTAAACCTGAACTAGTTCAGACCATCTGTTGCAGTTTTTCCAATCACATCCATTTATGTAAATTATTTTGTTGAAGGCAGTTCATCGGACCAGAGACTAGATGTATTGTTCAAGAGATTATTTCAAAAGGGGGAGCACCTTCACAGAGTTTCATGGTCATTTCATTTTGTTTACCTTCTCTGGCTGGCTAGCGACCTGACGACATGGTTGATGACAAAAAACTAATGTTTAAAGATGAATGAACAGAGAAGTACTGTATGTGTTAATTCCTCACTTCAAGTTCAAAGCAGATGTGTTTCATACACCGTAGTGCTAGTCAAAAACATCATGCAGAACTCTGAAGTACAAACTAGAACCACCATTTCAAATATGGCTTATACACAGTCATGAACTAATTGTTAATGCTTCAAATTTACAAGCTTCATGCGATGTAGTTGTACATGTGAGTTTAGATGAATAGCCTTGGTCTAAGTGGTCTTGTAGTGGGCCTTAGTCCTTGTCTATTTGCTGAATGTAAAGTGATATAATATGATTGATAAAAGTGACATGACCTGATCAAGGAACATAACAAGCTAGAAACTTAACAGTTCACTTACTATTCAGGACACAGTTTCCCTAAACCAATGTATCTTTCATCTTAAGTACAGTAGATAATAGTGTTGCTCGAATTAACAGTGACACAGTCTTTACAACCCTATGATAACCTTATGATAAAGACTTCACCACTGTTACTATCCATAAACCAGGTTGCAAATGATGTCATTTTGAAACACATTGCATTGCATTGTCATTACATTTTAAATGCTGACATGTAGGGTTGGTTTAATCTAAGGGGAAAGTATTGGTTGGGCAAACAAGCACAGCAAGTGCATAAGTGTAAGGGCATGGGCAAACACAGGGAGGATATATTTGTAGAAGGGAAAGTGACAGTACAAAGCGATGGGTCAATGTTCCCCAGATCAGAGAGTCAACGAGGGCAGTAAATGTACTATCATGAATCTCATCTACTTCTACACACACACACAGATTTTGTCTTACTATACTTGTGAGGACCTTCCATTGACATAATTATTACTGCAGCTAATTAATGCTAACCCTAACCCAAACCCTAACCCTAACCTTCAGCTCAGTAACAAAAAGGCAACTTTTATATATTTATTTATTTATTTATTTATTTATTTTTGTTAAACACCACAACAAAAAACACTTTCCTTATGAAGACCAGGAATATGTCCCCACCCACAATTTCAAAAATATCAGATATCCCTATCCTTGTGTGGACATTTGCTCCCCACAAAGATATAAAAACATGGTCTTACACACACACACACACACACACACACACACACACACACACACACACACACACACACACACACACACGTCACAAAACCCACAGTCGAGCCACATGCTAAACGAGTGAACTAACAAAATGCACAGTGAAATCGGCGCCAACTTTGGGACTGCCCAATCACTCCACACACATCTATGAGTACACATCATTGTTTAGTTAATGTCATGATGCATATGTGCATCTCTATATATACATGTATCTTAATTACCTATATTCATTAACGACTCTGGTTTGATGGTATGGATCATGAATTTTTTATTACCTTGCCAAATTCTAGTGAAAATGATGCAGAAATGAAGCAGAGTGAATTAGCCGTGTTGTTTGGAGTAGCCTGGAAAACACCTAAACTTACTAGCAAACTGACATTTAGATATGGACAAGGAACACATTATGTGACGTGGACTGTATAGAATTGTACTGTGGGTCATGTGTTAAAAAGCCAAGGGCAGTCTGATATTTTGTAGCATTCAGCATATGACAATAGTAGTAAAGCAACTTCTAGCAAACAACATTTGTAAACCTCCTATGAGTTTTATATCCAGTGCTTTCGAGATTTTATATAGTCCATCTATGCACACACAGATTTAAACCCACTTTGTCAACTATGCATTATGCCAACCTAAAAGAATCTTCGGAAATCACTTATTTGCTCAAGAGCTTTTTTCCAACCACACTGACAACTAACTTGATGCAGATAAATAATAGGGCAAATCAGTGACTCACACTGTGCAAATCTTATCTGGCTTACCATTATAGACTTTATCATAACCCACATGTTCCAGCGTTGTATGATCTCTTCCTGATGGCCATGAAAGCCTCTATAAAACCTAATCCACAAGGTTATGGCTTTCTCTGTCACATGCAAAGTCAAGTTGTTCTAACTAGTCAAGTCTAGAATGCTATCATTAGGTATTACATTGAAGATGGAAAGTAATCCTAGTAAATCTACGTTTTTAAAAATTTGTTAAAATTGTCTAACTAGCAACCTGCACACGGAGAACACGTAAAGATCCACACAGGCTCTCTGAGGTAGCTTATTACAAGATAAATATCATATTCACAAAGTATAATTTTGGTAATTATAGCTATTTTTCTCAAATTAGAGATGAATGCTGCTTCATGGAATAATAGGGAAAAATGCTTTTATGGCTACTGGTATGATTCCTGATTGGGGCTTTAAAAGAATGAATAATTATAATAATATAACTAGACACCTAACTAGACATGTAACATTCTTATGCATTTGAAAGACTACTGCAGCACTTCTCAAACCTTTTGTAAATAAATTCCACAGACCCTCTCAGAACACATTTATTTCATGAAAATGATGAAATGTATGTACTGGTGTTCTGACAGCTTTCTATTCTTGAAATTCCAAGCAGCAGGTGAATTGAATAACATTGATTATCTTGTTCTAATGACACCTGTCAAGGGGTAGGATAAATACGACAGTAAGTGAACAGTCAGTTCTCGAATTTGATGTGTGGGAAGCAGGAAAAATGGGCAACTGTATAGATCTGAGTGATTTTGACAAGGGCCAAACTGTGATGGCTAGACGACTGGGTCAGAGCAGCTTTCAAGGTGTCAGTGTGTATGAGGCTTTATAGCTGCAAACTGGTCAGAGTGCCCATGCTGACCCCAGTCCACTGCTGAATATTGGTGTATATACACATATCAGCCATAGCATTGAAACCACCTGCCTAATATTCTGTAGGCCTCCCTACCTAGGCATGGACTATAGATAGATAGATACATAGATAGACACTTGTTTTTAAGCTGAGATTTGGAATTTGGATTTTAAACCCATTAAATTCAAAGTAATAGTCAAACAGGCTAATAAATTTAAGAACATAATAGTTAATATAACTTGGTAATAATATAACCCTGGTAATGGTGGGTTGTGATTTGCACCGTTGAACTAACTAAATTTAAAAAAATCATCTACCAATGCATCATGGACCCTCTGTGATCCCGAGGCCCCACTTTAAGAACAGCTTTTTTTTAGGACAAGATACTATGGCTGCCTTTTGCCTTTATTAATAGTCCATCGACCAAGCAACAAGTGAATTATCCATTCCATCATCAATCAATCACTTAATGTTCTTCATTCTCAGGGAGCTTTAAAGACTTTGAGTGAATGTAATTGATTTAACTTTTATCCCATTCTTCAGTGATTACATTACTCCCAGCTCAAAGCCAAGCTGTTCACTAAACAGCTTTTTCCATCTTAAATATAAGCTTCCAGGTGGGCCAAAAGACCCATTTTTAACAAACAGAGCTGACATGCAACAAAACACTCACAATGCGCAACGTATATTTTCTGTTCCATCTGATTTGATGCACATGCAATCACAGTATGGAGATGTACTTTGAAACTCATTATGAAGGACATCCAGAGGATCTCTCCTTCCATAATAGTTCCCTGAGTGTGATATGAGGCTGCTATGTCATGTCCATGTCCTATAATCAGTCACCCATGCCGCCTGGGGCTAAAAGTCAAAGGACTGCTCCGAACTGATGTAACTCCGCTGCCTATTTCCCCCTTTGAAACTTCAAACTCCCGTTTGTGAACAAAGTCCTGTCTATCTTCACAATAGGGATCTCCGACCACTGACCAAACTCCATTTGTAACCACTGCCTATTTGTACCTTCTCTTGAATGAGTCTTTTTCATTTCCACTGAACAGGACATGGCAGTAATGCCACGATCTGAATCTCCAGTTAATACGGCCTAGGTGGAATAACATGCTCTTGGAATAATTGTGGATAACTTTGGGAATATATCGGTTTCTCTGTTTGGACGCCTGAACGGGGTTTATGATGCTTAACCGCCTTGACGGGAATGACAAGAGAATGGAAAAGAGATGGAAATATGCTTGCTCCAGCATGATCTCAGCCCAGTAAAAAAAAAGGCAGTGTGGACTCACTGGGGTAGATGGCACAGGTACGTAAGACTAGTGACATGGGGAGACCTTGTCAACAGATTGCTATCTGAAAACCACACAGCTTGTGCAAGCCCCCACGATGAACTATTGGCTGTCAGAGAGAATGACTTTACTTCATTAGAAGAAATGCAATAGGACATGCAAACTGATTTGATTTTAGTTTTAATCCTTTTATCATGTATTATGAGACTGAAAGAGAGCATGATGAGATCACAGCACACTGTGTACGCTACGAGGACTGATAAGCATGGTCTATGCCCCTCCTCTCAATTAAAACCAGATTAGTGCTCTTCAAAGGGGGCTTGAGTAGTGAAATCAATGATGGTGAAGAAAAAAGAGCAGACTCTGCAAGTATTCAGGTCAGAATAGGTGTCGCCGATAAGACTTTTGCATGTAATCCCATCTGTTAGACGATTACTCTGTCTAATTAGTAACATCGGGTTTCTCTGTGTATGAAAAAAGCAGCAATTCTTTTACAGAGAATTTATTCATCCTTAGTAACTTTCTGGACAGAGTCACTGTAGGATACATTAGAATAAATTTTTTTAATATTTTGG
>JAOUQY010000020.1:19754358-19765208 GCA_028566355.1 Doras micropoeus
GTGTTGTCCCATGAAAAGATATACTTAAATATCTGCAGAAATTTGAGGGGTGTACTCACTTTTGTGATACACTGTAACTAGTTTAAGATTAAGTTTATTTTGTGTATTGCATCTTTATGTTCTTTTGTTCACTGGTTCAAATTTCCAGTGTAAATGACGTTTCCCTGTTCTTCAGGACTTGACAAACATCAAGTTGCCTCAGAACCGGAGCATTATTTGCCATATTACAGGCAACATCATACTTGCCTAGTGGAAAGACTACAGAAATGAAGCTCTGTATTGGTTCATGACAACAGGCAGGGGAGTCCAGTGTTCATCATGCCAGGTGGATGAATGAGGGCTGAGAGGACATTCTGGATTTGGAGATTTGGAAACCAGAGATTGGACAATCTGTATGAGGATTTGGCAATGTCACAGCTCAGGAAATTGTAGAGAATTTGTAGAACGCAAGACCATACAGATAATCTACAAATCTTCAGTAGAGATGTCTCATATTTCCCTTTCAGTAAAGGTTCCCCACTTTAGTAGAATCACTTATTTGCATTCCTTTTGTTCCTCTACAGTTCCTCTGACCTTCCCTTGGTCCCCAAACATTTTAGCAGTAACATAATGCTGACCACTTGGATGCTGAAAGTTGTGCGTTTTTTTTTTTTTTTTTTTTGTGAAAACGTTTCCAAGAACCGTCTTGCGAAAAAACCCGTGTTGCAACATTTTCAGTAATTCTGTCCCAGTTGACTTATTCATCCTGGTCACACCGGGAGTCAGAAGTCCGAATCTCATCATGCTGACAAGGTGAACAGCAGGTCATACCACAGTCCTGCCTCACTTCACCGACACTCGAACCGCAGCTGGTTCTCACAAAAGTCCTCCACAACTTGATACATAGTGAGAGTGCCATACTGCTATAGTCAGGATAGGACAACAAATGAGGAAGTATGTTGTTTGGAGCATAAGCTCTGTTTCAATGAATCTGCATTTTACCGAGAAGAGAGTACGTGTGCTGTGACATGCAGGCTTGTAGTGATGTGCAGTAGTTTTACTACGGGCCAAATCGGCAAATCTAATCGTCTTGGAACTTTTTAGAGAAAACATCCATGAACTTTTCCATGTTCAGCTTGTGCTTTTGCTTAATCCTATGTAAAAATGGATTCAATTTTAATTTCCTGTAAAGAGTTCTCTGAGCGGGTATTCTGTGTGTGTTTTATCCGGAGCAAGCAGATTTCATGTTCAGGCTATTAATAGTTTATTTAAAGTCTGTCTGCCGAATGGCTTAAACAACCAGTAAAAGAGCAAGACCTGTTCCTGATGTTTTTATTTGGTTGTGTGGCTAACGCTTCTAAATCCCAGTACCTGTAGTTGATGGTGGAACCACTTGTACTCGGTGGATCAATGAGCGTGGATGGAGGACAGATCATTTCAGAATCAGGAACACACAAGTTTGTTGAAGCAAAACATGATGTAACTCTAGTGCTACCTTCGCTGTTTGATATTCTTCTATCTTTTCAGTGCAGTGTGAGGCTCTTGGTTGAAAAGTTTGCCACCTACTTGCTGACTTTTTGTTGATGGCACACAAACATAGTGTGTTCATCTGTATTAATGAGCTTAGCTAGCTAACTAGTTCGCAGTACATCATTACATTACATTACCTTCCCATTTTTAATTTAGTCAGTTGGGTTTCCTGCCAACCAAACTACGGCACTGGGTAGCTTTCACTAGCCTGAGCTACAAATTTATGATTTGTCAGCTTTTGTATCTGCTGTATACTGTATGGCCAGTTTGTGGGTTTGTGGGCACCATCATTCTTGTATGTGGACCTTCTCTGAACTGTTGCCAAGACAGCACATTGAAGCAGTTGTATAGGATGTCTTTGGATGCTGTTGCATTAGGAGTTGAAGCCCAAACCAGCTCCAGCGTGACAACGCCCCTGTGCACAAAGAGAGCTCCATGAAGACGTGGTTCACATAGCCCATTTCAACCAACTCGGAACAGGTTGTGTTTCCGTTTATGAACCTATTTTTGACCAAAAATAAATTGGTTCAGAACCTGAAAAGTTGGTCTCCAGCTAGAGTAAAAATTAACAGGGTTTTCAGTGCAAACCGTAGCCATAATAGTCAGGGGAAAAAATGAGTGTACAGTGTTCTGCTGATGAAACCTTTCCTTTTTCCGCCTCATTGCTTTGTTTTCTATATAATATGACAAATCAAGTTTCTTAGAGTTTCCTTTACACTCGTTTAGGCTGTACATCTGCAAATAAAAGCGTCTTGCATACCATTCGCATTACACGAAAGAGGATAGAGGACTTCTAGGTCTTCTTCTCATGAATAGTTGATCCGTGTTTGTTTTTTTTTGGACAAAAATGAATCTCTCTAATAACAGAACAAAATCACACCGGTAATCCACGATTTCGCTGCTACTGTCTGTGTCTGCTGTGCATTGAACACTTTTGTGTTGTATGAACTTGAACACTGATTGCACCCCAGGTCTCCTTCGCATGACATCCATTAATGCTTTTGTGGCTGAATGAACAAATCTCGAGAACCATGCTCAAAGTTAGCGGAAAGCCTTCCTAGAAGAGTGGAGGTTACAATAACCGCAAAGGGGGACTCCATCTGTAATGGGATATTCAGCAAACCCGTACGTCCGTGATCGGCAGGTGTCCACAAACTTTTCTTTATGCTGCAGGATAATATCGCTACTTCCTGTCATATTGACTTTTGCTTAGTTTCAGATGTGACATTTTCGTACCTGTAAACACTACATAATTTCCGTCATTGCATGTATTACATAAGGGCTAGTGTCAGTTAGAGTAATTGTGGCTGAGTATTAAGTCAAACATTCAATCCTGTGCCAGTATCTCTAGAGTGACTGATGATATTTTGAATAATAACTTGAGGTAATAACAAAAAGCAGTCAGCAAATTTGCTAGATAAATGTGAACCAGATGGCTGTGGTATGACTGTGGGGTCTTTTTTGCTTAAATCCTGGCTTGGATGGAGAATCCGGTCTTCTGTTTGTTTGTGTGTCCCTGTCCCACACACGGTATCATTACTCAATTTCGAGGAAGGAACCTGTGTTGCCACACCTTAGAGATTTATGCATTTGCTGTCTCTTTCCTGGCAGACTCGGGGATTAGTGTAAAGAAGTGCATGTCTTTCAGCTGGGCTCTTGTTGGTGAGCACGAGTGCCACCAATGAAAGGATGTTTGTTGCCGGTGGTAGGCAGGACGAGCTGTAATTGGTGTTTTCTGCTCGCAGCTTTAGTGTTTACACCGTTTTAGAGCAGAGGGCAAAGGGGGAGCAGATTGCTGCGTGGTGTTAAACAGAGGAAGGTGGGCGGTGTTGATGTGGCAGCCGCAGGAAACGTAGGTTGTAGACACACCCCTTCTTAAGTGTTTCCAAGCCCATGTATAGTACATAGTAAGTGGCTATTTCAGACAAATCCTGGAAAATGTTTTTCTTTCCACAGCTTTTTTTTTTTTTTTTTAAAGATGATCTCAGGTTGTGCCTCTGATTGGCTTTGCCCTTCCTTTCACATGCCGTGCGAGTTTCGCTGCTCGGACATCGCGGCCGTTTGCCGTGTTTACTTTGCTTCCCACGCAGACTTGTGAAGACTTAATTCCATTCTGTATTCCTGCATTTGTTCACGCTCTCTTTTTATCTCTCTTCCCCCATTCCTCGCCTCCTGATCTCCCAACCTCCCCCCCCAGCCTCGCCCTCTGTCTTCCCTGCGAACTTTTCACCTGAGACCCGAGGCTTAATCCGTTTGTGGTAACATGAAGGTGATGTTCTTGTTTGCCCGCAACTCTCCTCTCAACAGCTCGAATACACTTTCAAGTCTCCTGGACCTGTGTGAGCACTTCGCTGGAGAATGAAAGTCTCGCCTGGAATGTAATTGGAAACGTCTTGCACACAAGTGTAAACAAGTATTATACTTGGCAAATTAACAAGAAAATCACATAAAGCACATAAATGACTTTTTGCAAACCAGTGCAATGTAACATAGATATGAAGCTAATGAGAAATGACTCTCTTGTCAATGTCCAGCAAATTTACTTTAACTGAAGAATATAGTCTTCTTTTGTTAGGTAGTTTAAAATGTCCTTTGGAATGGTGCGATTTTATTCATTCTGTCCTTTCTAGGTACCATCTAGGGATTTTAGATAGATGTATTAGCACATCTACTTTGCTTTATTCTAATGCGTATTGATTTGGTTCAAAGGACTTGTTTATTGCTTGTTTATATGGAAATAAACAATATGGTGTTACATTCTGAAACATTTGCAGGACTGTGGGAGATTGGTTAGACGTTCTGTGGGAGTGGATGGGATAGTGTGAGCAGAAGGGATTGGTCAGATGTTCTGTGGGAGCAGATGTACAGATGGCTTGGGGGAATCAAGTTTTCCTGTAACAACACCCTGCCTGACAGGCTATCCAAAGATCCCTTGAGTGACATACAATCCCGTCCTTTATTGCCCCGTTCTGCCCTTTTAAGGAAAGACGTTGACCATAGAACAAATGAACTGATCACGATGATGGTTTGTCTGCTAGGTTTGTGTACATGTTCATCGGAAATGAAATATTACTTGCGTTGTGTCTGATGCCTCTGCTGCACCATCATTCCATGCAAAATAGTTCACCAGAAAAGCTGAGCTCAGTACTGTTTTGTGCACATAAATTGCTTCTGAAAAGGAATGTGGGTCTGGATGCCACACTTCACTAATTAAAATGATTTGTTGCCTTTGATCGATATTTGTTTAATGATTGTTGATTATGTATGAGGATTGTTGCAGCTTGGTAAAGAAACGTTTTAATTCAGGCTACCAAAATCTGCAGAATGTCTGCCCGAAAGAAGCTCTACCAGGGATGTAGAAATTTTGTAAGCTTTGGGCAGACGTACACAAATACTCTATTGAGTTAATGCACAGGGCTATCAAAAGTGCTGGAAAACTAGCAAAGTGAGCTAATAAGAGTGCTTCCTGTCATCCATGCTCCACTGCATGTGAAACCACACCTTGCAAGAGGAAAACATGATTAGCTGCAAATAAACGTGGCTGAAATGGCAACAGGCTGAGCAGAACTCTACGGCTCTACGATGGCATGCGAACCCAAACGGTAAAGTAGAAATTGTAGTGGATTTGAAGACTGCTTTGATTCCTAGGGGTCAGCTATGGCACGCCGTAGTAAAACAGATGATAAAACCCTTGGAGATGATCGTCAGTCCCCTCAATACTGCAATTACTGGGTCTCAGCGGTGACATGCACCTCTTCATTAATGCTCAGATGCCGTGCACGGCTGGTTTGTATCCCTCATTAAGCTGTCGTTTCAGGCAAAGAGATGACCAGCGTCAGAGAGAAAGCAGGTGTGCTCTGGCCATCGTTATCCTCTTGAACGGTTTCCAAAGCTGCATGTCTGGGCTGCTCCACCAGCTGGAGAACATTCTGCAAAACATCTCCTCTTGCTGCTGGTCAGGTTTGGGTCTGCATTGTTGTTAGTCCAAGGTCAGGCCTCCTATAGTGTTGTGAGACCTTGATGATGCTGTAAACCCCAGCAATGGAGTTCCACAGGTCACGCATTCCTTGATCTTATAGGCTACTCTTTGTGTAGCCTTGTGATCAGGACTGACCATCAAAAAAATCTGTACTCACTGGATATTCTGGTACATGTTACGGAAGATACGAATACAATATTTGGAATGAACAGATGTTAATACAGATACAGATATGAGTAGGAGGTGCACTATTTGTTTTTTAGAAAGCTTTGCCAGAAAGGTTGACACGGCATCTGGTTGAGTTTAAAGCTGTGTAACGGCACAGAGGTTTTTTCTGTTTTCACGTCAGCACAAACAAATGGTCGGATATGAAACTTGCTGTAGAAACTATTACCATGATTGTACAGCATTCATTCGTTCATCTTTAGTCACTGCCTGGTCAGGGTCCCTGATTTAAATTAGGGTACATGTTTGTTTCTATTTTGGGAACTAAAACGCGCTGAATTTGTTAGGAAATACTGCATGAAGGTACAAACTAAAGCATTAATTGCACAAATGCAAAATATGGCTAGCCAACAAAAGAGGATTAAAAATCTAGTTGAGACCAATTATACATACTGTGCACACAGTATGTGAATGATTTTTCTACCCCCCCAGTGTTTTCTAGTGTTACCCGGGATAGGGTTAATTCTTTTAGGTACAGATAATTACATTTTGAGCAATAAAAGGATACGGGTCGTGGCATTGTGCTACATCTGTAGCATGTGTTGTGCTCGAAATTGAATATCCTCATTCAGTTAATCAGGCTTTTCTTTATAATTATGAGTTGGATAAACATTCCTGACAAGTGCAAATAAGCTACACCGCAGAGCGTGTCCAGGCCCAGCGCTAATGTCTGATCTTTTACACTTAGAAATCTCAATGCCATTTCTGTTAAAGGACACCGAAGGCCACAAATGTGTGCGACATTTGTAAGTGCCTCATTTCAGGGCCCACAGGATGCTTTGATCCCCCGCTAATGAGCCACTATAACTTGGCAGACTCCAGCAAAATGCATATCTCATTAAGGCTTTAAAACACCTGAAGCCTTTGAAGGTGATGTAGCCGGGCAAGCCCTGCTCGTGCCTGTTTGTTTCTGGATTTGGTTAGGCGGGGAAAACCAAACAGCCCATGAAGCTTTGAATTCTGGAGGTTTTTGTTTATGTTCATGTAATACCACACAAGTAGCTTTGAAAATCTTTGGGTCCAAGCACCCAGTTTTTTCTTTGAAATATTCTTTTATGATATAAGCCCAAATACTTCCAAGCTGCTTATGGTCAACTCAGATCATAAAAATCCACAGACAGTTTGCTTGTGCATCAGTCTAATCTGTGGTGCATCTGTATATGCAAAGTTTTGTGTAGTTGTTATACAGGCAAATAATGCAAACCAATGTTATTAATCAGTATAGCATGTATATTAAGGAGAGTAGGCCTGGAAACCACTATTAAAAATGCTAGACCCTATTTTTATAATGTTAGCAAGTGCATTAACTCCATATTAATGCCTATGAATTTAGAATGGAAGGTCATAAAAGCTCCTGTAGGTGTAAAGTGTAGGCGTCCAAATATGCCCGATGATATCAGAAAAAACTACTATAAATACAGCAGTAAAAAATCCACCTAAGAAGATTCTGGACTTCATTCATTCAGATTATTTAAAGGTCAAATTTAAGCTGTAAATCTACACTTTACTTTATTTTCAACTAGTAAAATAATGTACATATGCCAAAGCCATGTATATAGCTTAACTGTGCTGGAATGGCAATAAACCGTAACTACTTACCTACTTGTATAAAAGATGCCCTAGTTCCTCCTCTTAATATTTTCACAGAGCAGTTTGATGTCTGTGATCGAGCACAGTGTTGGACGGATACCTCATACAAAATACTTAAATTTCATCACATATTTTTGCAATTATTATAGAATTGTCTGTCAACACAACCATACCACAAACTAGTTTATTTATGCAGGCAGTCTGTTTTTTATTGTTTCAGTCATTTCAGTGTTATGAATCACGGATTTCAGTCACACTCTTTCCAGCATATTCCTTCCAGGACCTCTAGACTCGGATGCATACAAGACATTTTATGAGGCTCTATGTGTTTTCCTTGTCCAACACCTTTGAGCTGCAGCAGCTGGGAGTTCAAAGATAGGAACTTTTCTGCATTTATAAATGAATCTTTCATTAAATTTGAATTAACTTACAATCTGAGTGAACAAGTCCTAAAATGAATAAAAGCTATAAATAGAGTTTTACCTCTGAAGGAAAGCAGTTAAAAAAAGTCTGCCTATCCTGGCCTTCAGTGACTTTGTTGAAAAAATTATATTAAATAAATCAGGACGCATCTTCTATTTATATACATCTTGTTGTATACGTCTACATGATGGCATTAATTTCGTTAAAAAGAAAGGATTGCAAAAGACAGCCCTCTTTGTCTCTGATGCTGATTCATCACTTGGACTCATCACAAGGGTTGTTTTAAAATATTCTTTTTTGTTCAGCTGTTGATGAAAAATAACTATTGAGCTTTATTCATAAAAATGGAATTTTACCTTTAAAGGGTTTAATCGGGGCTTGGGAAGGGAAACGGTAAGGCTACAGCATACAAAGACATTTTAGACAATTAAACCTTGGGTCCTAGCATTCTTGGGGATGTTACTTTGAAATGTAACACCTACATAAACATTGTTGCAGACCGAATACATCCCTTCATGGCAACAGTATTCTCAAATGATTTGAGGAACATGACAAAGAGTCCAAGGTGTCATTCAATCCGATCATGCATCTGTGGGATGTGCTGGACAAACAAGTCTGGTCCATAGAGGCTCCAACTTGCAAATTAAAGAACTTAAAGGATCTAATGTGATGGTGCTAGATACCACAGCACCTTATGAGGTCTTGTGGAGTCCATGCCTCGAAGGATCAGAGCTGTTTTGGCAGCACAAGGAGGACCTACGCAATATGGTGCACAATTATGCCTACTGTTGGGCACATCCCCCTTGTGCCACCAAAACAGCTCCGATTGTTCATAACCTCAGTACTGATGTTAACCATTTTTGACATGTGTGTATGGGTTACCGGTTTCATCAAGCATTGAGCAATGTTGAAGCTCTGCAGAGAATGCGACACTAAACATCATTTTTGTTGCTTGCTGTATTTTACTTAAATAAAGAATACAAAATTAATATTGAATATCCAGATATTCAAATATGCACCATTTTTGCCCTAATGTACCATAGCTACATCAGTTTTTCATTCCCTGGCTCCATTCAGGCTAATCTCACCCAAGGTTTTCTGAAGCACTTTGGCGTCCATTTTAACAAGCTCTTCAGTCCACACCAGTGGCGTCAGATGTGCATAAAACATGAGCCCTTTCCATCACGCTTGTTGTAATCTTGTTTTTTTGTGAGGAAGTGAGGCGTGAAACCCATAGACTTCCATTGAAATCTCTGTGAATAATGCTTTATAAGATATTTTATAAGCAAAGCAAACGAACAAGAAAATGCAGCCCTGCCTTAAATAGGTCTTGATGTACCATTATAGGTTTACCATTTGCATAAAACATAGTCTAATTTATGTGGGTGTGTTAGTACCGAACCAATAAACTAAAATTACAACAGGACTTTCGGCCCATTGTTTTGTTGTGGAAGATTTGGCTTGGTGAAGTTGGTAAAGTCTGGGTTTTCCTGGAAGCTGAGATGGAGTTGACTGATCTGTTTCACCTGGCGCCTAATATGTCTTTATTCTTGAATTATAAGAACTTTCTATTATCCTAATATCAACACAGCAAGCCATAATCCAAAGAAAGAAGAAAGCTGATATTGAAGTCCTATTGCACAACACACACTATTAATGATCAAAGACAACAAACTGCTCTGTGAAAATATCAAGAGGAGGAACTACAGCATCTTTTATACAATATAAACACCAGGATGTGCCAAGATTCAGCTATTATTACTGTTGTTATTGATCCTGTAACTTGAACCGGATGGTAGTTAAGATATTACACTCACATGGTCTTTGGTCACACATGACTTTGTACAGGTATTCAAGCCAAAGTTCATCGGATAAAACCCCCTTTGCAGTCTGTGTATGAACACACTTGATTGATGGAAGCTTGCGGACCATCATGCCCTGAAGGAACAGTTAGAAAGTTGACAGAACCTGTGTTGCATATACAGTATTATTACACTTGTTTAGTACAGATCAGATTCAGTACCATAAAGATTCAGTCAGCAAAATAAAGTTCCTATATTTCCTTTTTAACTTCCGTTTTTATGCTTTATTTTAGGGGGGAAAGTCCCGTGATGATAACATTGTTTTTTTTCCGGTAAAGATGAGCTAGACCTATCATCAAAATAAACATGTCGAGACGGTGTACATTCACAGAACAAAAGGATGAGGCGTATATGCTAGTAACTGCATTCTTGTCAGTGAGTCTGAAAGTGCAGCGGGTGACTCAAAGCTCACATTCATTCAAGTTTCGGTTCGGGTTGGGAAGGTTGGTCACCGCAATGTACGGTAGCAGCAGCTATCGAAATGACTATTGTGGTCACATTCTCATAACAAACTTTATTACACTGCTCTTGATAAATGTCTTGATAGAACTCTGTAACAATCATAGTTCTGTATGTCCTTATAAATAACTGGGACAGAATAAAATAAAACCACCATGTTGGATTTATTTCTCTTATGCAAGTTGCCAATTCTTTTTACATTTTTTTTAATTAATTAAAGCTCACAAAATCATACATCTGCAAAACAAGTTAGTTCCTGTTATCACTTATGTTGTGGTAGCTATACCTTGCTTAGATTCTCAGTTTCCCTACATTCAGAAAGGAACAACTTTAGTGTTACAAAGCACTGACACTGAAGACTCCTTTTATAAATATTGAAGAAATAGTATATACAGTACATGCTTTATAAATTATATGTAAGACATATACATGTGTGTATATGTATGTGTATGTGGCTTACCCTCTTTGTGTCGATGATCGTCTTCTCGAAAACAAATATTCTAATAATTTGAGATACTGGATTTCTGATTTTCATGAGACACAAATGGCTTGAAATATGTAATATTTTTTGTGTGTAAACAATATATATTTATATAGTTTATCTTTTTGAATTAAATTATGAACCCAAATGAACTTTTTCCACTATATTATATACTATATATTATATATACATACACACACCGATCAGCCTGCAGTGACCCTGATATGGTGGTGTGTTAGTCAACGCAAACTGTGCAGCAACAGATGAGTTACTGTCTCTGACTTTACATCTACAGGGTGGAGCAACTAGGTAGGTGTGTCTA
>JAOUQY010000020.1:20124360-20135838 GCA_028566355.1 Doras micropoeus
CAACCTTCTATTCAGGAACCCAACACCTTAACCACTGAGCCACCCCTGCCCTATGAACTGTAGATGGTGAAATTTGAAATTCTGTTAATTGTACTGTTCTGCTAATGTACAAAACAGTTAGATTTGTCAGTGAAGACACCGAAAATGTTTTCTTTCTTCTTTTATCAGGTAAATACATTTTTTTTTTTTTTTTTTAGATTTTATTGAATTTGTAGAACGTGTCCCAACTTTTCTAACTTATCACTTATTGTATTGTGTAGTGCAGAAGTCTTTTTTTCCTGTTGAAAACTAGGATTAGTCGGTTAATATTAGATTCTGGAGAACGTCTTGGATAAAAGACGCTAAGAACTAACGCTGCCGTAAGTGTTTACCCTTGTTGTTGAATGGCAGTCGGGTGTATGTAAAACCCTGTGCGCGTACGCCACTGCTGATTTGCGTTTGCTGACACTCACAAAGCTTCATTCAAAAAGGAAAGTTCACAGAGGTGAGGTCAAAAGAAAACGGTTTGACAAAAACCGAGTAAAAGACAAATTGTATATAACTGCTAATCAGCAGAGTTTCTCTGCTACCAGGGAGGCCAGTCCAGGATGAAACTTTTTAAAACCATCCAGATGTCATGGCAAACGGAGCCAACTTATAAGCCAGCTTTCATCCTCTGGGGGGGGGGGAGAAACGTGAACGGAAACGTGCAGTTTGTATCCAGATTTATGAATTGTTCCGGTTGAGTGAGAGAGTTTGGCTTCCCTTGTTTGACTCCCTGTTACAACGTCCACTCGTATCTACATCATTAGTGGGATCGAAGTGAGGATACAGGATTCAGTATTTGAGTGAGGAGTGTATCACTCCCAGAATCCTCTTTCCTCGTGTTGTCTCGGATAGAGTTTACCTCGCCACTCTCTCCTCCTGCTTGCTCACCGAATTAAATCGTAGCTTCTGTTGCATATGGATAATGGTTATCCTAAACCAACAAACGATCTGTCTGGGTTTTCTAAATGAACTGAATTCAATCCTGAGCAACGTTTGTAAGTGTAAGTGCTTTGCTGGCACTTGATAATCTCATACAACCTTATCATGCTCATCATCATGTACATTTCCTTTTGATAAAAGGATAATTCGATCAAGTGCCGTTTTGGACTTGATGCGCATGTATTCATTTTAGTGTGCTAGAGTGATATTGGAGCACAGCGGGGGTGCCAGTTCTTGCTATTCAGTGTAGCCTTTTTTCAGCTTGTAACTGCACAAACCTTCCTTTTGATTCCAGTGTTCAGCTCCCAGTCATTATGTAGTTAGCCTTATAAATCGTAGATGCATTTATACAGCAACATGAGCCGTAATCAGGTTTCTGAATCGGTGTTTGGTGGTTTTTCTCTTTCTCTCTCTGTCTCTTCCACTCCTCCTCTCTTTTCCTTTCTCTGCCTCTCTCTCTCACCAGGAAACTGGGCGATGGCCTCTTTCTGCAGTGCTGTAAGGAGGTGGCGTCTGGATACCCTGACATTGCCTACGACAGCATGATCGTGGACAACACCACTATGCAGGTGAGCAAGGGTCATAGTGCTGAAAATCCATAGTTCTGAATGGCTGCTTTCAAGCCACGTGGCATAGATAAATAATTATTTAAATCTATATTTATACTGCTAAAAACAGAACCCTTAAAGCTCCAAGCGGAGTTGCGTTCTTATTTTCGTGTTGGTTTTTTTCGCATTGTATTCTGTCTCAGCTTGTGTCCAAGGCCCACCAGTTTGATGTCATGGTGATGCCTAATCTGTATGGTAACGTGGTCAGCAACGTGTGCGCTGGGCTGGTGGGCGGACCCGGACTGGTGCCTGGAGCCAACTACGGGAATAATTATGCCGTTTTTGAAACGGTGAGTGCACGTTAGCATGACAAAGATTAAATTATTAAGACTCTATTCACTAAATAAGTACTGTATCCCGATCAGCCATAACATTAAAACTGTGTGCACCATCGAAAGCACCTACAATGGGCATGAGAACTGAACCGTGGAGCAATGAAAGAAGGTGTCCTGGTCTGATGAAGCATGTTTTCTTCTACATCGTGTGGACAGCTGGGGGTGTGTCACTTACCTGGTGAAGAGGTAACACAAGGATGCACTATGGGAAGATGGCAAGCCGGTGGAGGCAGTGTGATGCTCTGGGCAATGTTCTAATGGGAATCCTTGGGGTCTGGAATTGATGTGGATGTTACTTTGACATCTAACACCTACCTAAACATTCTTGCAGACCAAGCACACCCTTTCATGGCAGTGGCCTCTTTCAGAAGGATGATGCTCCCTGCTACACTGAAAATATTGTTCAGGAATGGTTTGAAGGACATGACAAAGAGTTCAAGGTGTTGACTTGGCTCAAGCTGAGTGGGATGTGATGAAACAAGTCTGATCCGTGGAAGCCCCAGCTCGCAACGTACAAGACTTAAAGGATCTGCTGCTAACACCGTGGTGCCAGATACCACAGCACACCTTCAGAGCTCTTGTGGAGTCAGTGCCTCGATGGGTCAGAGCCGTTTTGGTGGCACACGGGGAACCTACGCAGTGTTGGGCAGGTGGTTTTAATGTTATGGCTGATCAGTGTGTGTTGTGAATGATATTGTTGATGAGTCGTCATCTGCTGATGAATTGGGTTGGTTTGTGGACTTATTGCTCTGACAGGCTACTAGGAACACCGGGAAGAGCATCGCTGGCCGGAACATTGCCAACCCCACTGCAATGCTGCTGGCCAGCTGTCTCATGCTGGATCACCTCAGGTAAGTTCAGCGTGTCCTTCTCACTGACCCTCTCTGTTCACCACGCGTGATGGTTTGACATAATGTTCCGTTTGAGACATTAGTCATTTCTCCCAGCACCTCTATTCAGTCACTAAGCTGGATCCAGACATTTTAGGGTCTGAATCATCCTAATGTCTAACTGCTATTTATTGATTTGTTTATTTAGTTCCATTTTCTCAAATAGTTTAATCATTTTATAACGCCAAGGGGTGGTTGGATAGCCATAGCTAGGCATTAAGCCCATTTTTGAATTTAACCATGCTGTCTGTGGCTGTTTTTCACACGAGAATGGACTTGTTTAGACTACACTTAGACTCATCACACTTACCAGAAAAATCTGAATATTTTTTATCTTGTTAACTTAATAATTATAATAATTTCACTTTTCTTCTTTAGACTTCACGAGTATGCCAGCATGATCCGTAATGCTATTTTCTCCACTATGAATGAGACTCAGGTAAGGACAGCTCATTCCACAGCTAACCCATGAGTTGTGTTCTTATGAAACAGAGGCCTGAAAATAGGCCTGCTTTGTTTCCTTAAGTAGTAACTCTGTTGAACTTGTGTAACAAGTTTCAGGCAGATATTTTAGGTATTTACTGTAGTTCTAAGCTTAACAGGCCTCAGTGCATAATTACCGTATGCAAATCCCTGATACCTGCCCATGTGCAGCACTCCTTCCAACCATGTTTTTAATTCTGGAATTTATTATTGTTATTGTACAAGAGCTCAAGTCACTCATTATCTCATTAACCAGAGGTTAAGCTTAAGGCCATTGTCTTTAAATGAAAGTCTATACTTTTTTACCAATTCGCATGTGTATTCACATGCGCACACACAGCTCAGCCACTCCAGCACAGTGGCTCCCATAGACACGCTAACTCCTGCCTCCTTTTATATTTGTCCTAATATAATGGCTAGTCTTATTTGTCTTAATTAATTTAATTCGAATGGATGAGTTTCATAACAGTTTTGTAAAATGTGTTCAGTTGGAAGAAAAAACTGTTTTGAGCCAATTATTTATGTTGATGAATATATCACATTTGTTGTTTAATTGCTCCTGAGAATGATTTATACTCCTAATCAGCCTGACAAATGAGGCCCAGTGGTCTGTGTGGGCTAGTCCTAGTGGGCTAGGAATTATGCTTTATAGATAATTAACAATCTAAGACAATACTGATCATTTATTTTAGGTTTCCTATTAAAAAGAACATGAACCATGTTATTTAGAAATTGGCTGCCCTTTTTGGTCATATTCAGATCTTACTGATTCAGATTTTGCATGTACATGCGTTTCCTTTATGTAAAGTGACTTACAAATGAAGCAAATCTAACCAAGCATAAAGCTGAGCAGCTGAGTGTTAAAAACCTTACACTGTGGTACATTGTACAAATGTATTCATATCTGAATACACTCAGGCCACTTGCTTCCTGGTCATGCAGTTATCCAATTGGCCAAAATCATGCAGGTCAAGAGCTTGAGGTAATGTGAGACCTCGGTGATTTTGACAGTGGCATGGATGGGTTTGAGTATGTCAGAAATTGCTGATCTGTTGGGTTTTCAGAAGAACAGTCTCAAGTTTACAAAGGATGGTATGAAAATGAACATGCAGTGAGCAGGAGCTGTGGACGAGCTGTGATACCTCTTTGTTCATGAAGCCGGTAAGAGGAGAATTGCCTGACTGGTTTGACCTGACAAGAACTCGAATAGGCGCTCCTTACATCCGTAGTGAGTAGACGAGCATCTCGGAAAACACCAAACCTCGAGGTGGATGGGCTACAACAGCAGAAGAGAACATCAAGCTCCACTCCTGCCAGCCAAGAAGAGGAATCTAGGAAGCTGTCTGGTCTTTTTCCAAACTTGTAGTTCGATGTGAATTACCTGAAGCTCTTGACTGATTAAGCTGTCCCTCGTTACATGACGAACCAAACCCAACGCCTGTTACTGGAATGCACCACCTAAACTTAAAACAAAAATAACTCCCTACAGCCAAAACTATTAAGGAAATAACTTGTTTACCAACACCATGGCAGAGATACTCCTAAAATCTTTAGCCAGATGTAAATCCACAGATTGCAGTAGAACTGTAATATGTTTCTTTAACATGTTCCTGTCATGAACATGGCCCATAGGCAGATCTGGCGTTAAAGAACCAAACAAATGCCCTGCTGATGGACTGCTTGGATAAATGCCCTGAATAAGAAGTTCTAGGAACAGTTCATGTTTCTGTCCAAGTGGCTAGAGAGTGTATATGTTGTGTGTGAGAACCGGGACTGCGTTTAACAGAATGTTAAGGGTTTTTTTTACGCGTGTTTTGTGTTGTAGTTGCATACAGCAGACATCGGAGGGCAGGGCACTACCTCGGAGGTGGTACAAGCCATCATGAGGAACATCAAAAGCAGCGGGCCGCTCACTACAGAGCTCTAATTATACAGGTAAACACCACAACAGCCATAAATGGTAATGAAGCGGCATCGCTATGTAATAATGATGATGTGTTTTTACAGTAAAATGATAAATCATTCTGTGAAGAGGAAGAGCTGCTTTTAAAGTTTAGTCATCAGTGATTAACCTCTAATGCAATTCCAGCAAAGGAATTAAAAATACTCCTGCAGGTGTGTGTGTGTGTGTGTGTGTGTGTGTGTGTGTGTGTGTGTGTGTGTGTGTGTGTGTGTGTTATTGCTCTGAGTAACTCTCACACACACATGCACGTACGCACAGGTGGAATGATTGATGGCTTTTTGCTCTCTTTTCTTTGTCATTTCAGGTTCTTTTTAACAAATCCCGTTCCCCACAGACCCTTGACAAGCTGCACTCTGACATACGGACAGAGGATCGCGATCCGTTTCCGCCGGTTCCACTGAAAGTTTGGATTCGGGTTGTCCCTTTTGGTGAAGGGGTCACTTAGTGGTTATATTGTGTTAATATGATATTTATACAGAGGTGTTGTGCAAGGATATGGCTTAGGATCTCAAAAAGCATTCCATGGTTAAACAGCTGTTCAATGCAGCAGTGTGAGTCTTTTTTTTTTTTTTTGTGCAGTGGTTTATTTAATCCTTTACGCAATGCTGTCTTCTGTCCCAGCTATACACAAACAATATTTGATAAAGCCGCTTATTCATTTATATGCAGTATTTTCTAAAATTGGTTAATGTTCAATATGAAATATGAAACTGTAACTCTGGAATTGGAATTCTGAATTCTACAATATTTCTCTGTAAACCAGTATATATATATATACATATATATAATGTATGTTTTTCCCATGCTTTAAGTCTGTTATTGCATTTCCATTGTTACATAGGTGCATATGGGGAGTGACATTTGACATCAATAAAGTGCTTTATAAACTTCCTTATTCCTAAATACGTCTGTGCTTTATAAGCTGTGAAAATTACAAGTAGCTGTCGAGATGTTAACACATGGATAGACCACATGGGGTAAAGTTTATTTACAGGCCAGATTCTAGCAGACGTTTTCTGTCTGATTGCTCGTGAGTAATACCTCTCTCCGAGGCAGGGGGCACCTGCCAAACCTACTTCCATTTACAACATTTTACTTGTGTCGCTGCCAACTTTCCTGCTATTCAGCGCTTATTTGAAGGTGGTTTAGTACCTCATGGTCACGTTGTTATTTGATTAGAGCTACGGTGCCAGTAGGGTTGAATATTCAGTTGTAGCTCAAAGTTCGAGGATTAAAAGCCAGAGGATGTGCTGCAAAAGAGGAACTAAATCGCTGGCAATTTTCAGCTTATGAACAACCATAACAAGAAGACTGAAATGTTTGTTTCCGAACGGCTCACCAGGGGGCAAGCATTGAGAGATTGATGAATGCAGCGCTGTTCTCGGGAGTTATGGATGGCATGGTTCCACGCAAGACGGCCAAGTTTAACAACGTGAAACTCCATAACATAATTACTGTAATTAGCTGCTAACAAGGGCTAACACTGAAACAAATTAATGGCTGTGAACCTCTCGGTGGAAAATAAGGACGTTACTGTGGACCCTTTTTGAGTCCTTCTGAGCTTTCTGTATTGGGAAATTACATTTTTATTTTTAGAATATTTATAATGGTAGTAAAAAAAGTTTTTCACACACACTGTTTAGTAATCATTAGCAAAGTTAGGATTAGCAATCCAAACACTACTACCAAGGGAAACGTGGAATGTTTTTAGTACAGCTGACATTCAGAGTTTATGATCTGAATGTTGTCAAAAGGCTTGGATTTATATGTCAGGGGGACTGCAAGGTGGGAAAATGAGAGTGGAGAAAACTACTGGTGTACTGGAGCCGCCAGGTTAGTAAAGAGCACGCAGACTGCTAGGAGGCATCCATCAGTGTTTTGGCTTTCATTTCCTGGAACTTGCATGTCACTGAGAGGCGAATTGTTGGCTTACAAACATTGATCCTTTTGTTCCTTGATGAGGTCCCATTTCCAAGTTTAAACGCTCTTGTTTGTAATTCATTTCCATGTTACATCACATTTTAAGCCCTCGGTCATTTCACCGCTACATCGCCACATTGACCCTCAGTCTAATACGTACGTTTCAGATAGATGATTAAGATACCGCGAGGAGATACCGTGCCTGCCAGCAGGATTCATCCCCTTTGGTAGCGTTACAACCTGGAACTGGGTTATAGGCAATAATACCTAATCGATACTTATCTATCTTCTATTTATAAATAATTTCACGAACCAAATTGACCCCCTCCCCCCACTTCGGTATTGTTTAATCTCCCAGTGTAGTCCATTTCAGCTCCAGGTTGACACATTACAACATGCACAAATTCACCGGAGTGAATATTTGTGCAACCCAAAATATCTCCCAATGACGTCGCTAATCCTGCGTAGTTGGAACTCCATCCATGCAAAGGTAAAATGAAATTGGCAGAGGCTCAATGCTCAGTTTATCAACAATCGCTGCAAGAACTCCAATCAACTCCACATTCTCCAAAAGAACATTGGCTGATCATTTTGATGAGTCACACCGGAATGAAGAACAGACATGACACTGCTGGCAGTAGTGATAACGTTAGGAAGAAAGAACTCGTGTACCCAGCCACAACCTTGGAACCTTTCTGAATTAATGGTATCCATAAATAATGCGTGTGTGTGTCACAGGTCTGCAAACCCCTGTGGTAAAATCCATAAATCAAGGGTCTTAAAGCAGATGTAAATATGCCCAGAGGTTTGCTTCATCCCATTGCAGCAGATGTGCAGACAGCTGGATATGTTTATAAGGGTTATCACTGACTGGTCCCCCTGTTGCTATATAGGGCTATATAACAGCAAGCCATGGTTCCTTAGTTCATTTTACCCAGTTTTTATGGGCTGAAAGTTCTTTCATCCCCCCAGTGATTATTGGCTACATCCTCACTAACTCTTGCACTTTCTTCAGGGTTCGGTTGCTGTGATTCATGAATGATTAGCCTGGTCCTTACAGCACTAAGCTCCAAACTACAAACATGACTCATACTGAGTTTGTCCAAATTCACAATTCGGAGGAAAGTGTAATTCCCTGTGTAGGCCTGCTGTAAGACACTGACCAGATATACCTATTTTTGTTTTCTGTTATTTTTTTTGGGAGGTTTAGATTGCATACAAAATACTATGCTTTATTTCACTGCTGTGTATAAAACATGATCATTCATTTATACATTCATTCATTAGTAACCAATATGTCCTGGTCTTTACCTCTGGAACACAGCGGGCAAATGGGGAACACACCCTGGTTGGGACACTACAGTAGTCCTTGAACACACACATGCATTCGTTCACACCAGACCAACCTAAAAACACACTTTTGGGGAGGTGGGACAAAACCAGAGAGCCTGGAGGAAACCCAAATGGACATACATGCTCAGAAACTCTTCAGACACAGTACCCTGATCCTGAGCTCAGGATCGAACCAGGGAAGAGGAAACACTATCCACTGCCCCGCAATGTCACCCCAGAACATAACCAGTGTAGTGTAAGCATGACTTTGCATTGCTGTGACCTGTCCCTACTTTGGTCAATCCAACCATGTCTCCTTATTTATCTAACCAGCATACTGACTCTTCCGTACACACTCCTCAAGCAAGCTGTACCAGTTAGGAAATCAGTGACGTGTACCCACAATAGATTGTGGTGTGTTTTGACTTTAGAAAGGTCTTTTCTGACATCCCCATGGGTTGTAGCTGAGTTCAGTGTCCTTCTCCCAGACAGGACAGAGCCATTTGGACAAGTACGCTAGCATATTGAGGTCATTAGGGGAGAATAGTACAATAGTACGCCCTGGGTGAGAAGCCAGTCCGTCACATCACATGGTACCATTTACACAAATATTCATATATACTACAATCCAGGAGCCTGGAGCCATGAGGAGCCAACACTAATTGGTGCATCGCTGTACCCCCGAGACTGAAGGTATTCAAGATGTACCACCCCATGGAAAATGAAAGGTACAGTCTGATACTTTTATTTCTGGGAAAAAAGTATAGATCACTGAATCTTTATCCGCAGAAGTAGTGTAATTATACATTATGAATAATACGTTTCACAGATAGGAAGATGCTGCTATATTTGAGGATTCTATCTATAACTTGCAAAGCTTGTCTACCAGCTTGACCAGCTCAGTCTGTGTTTTGCCAGCTGCTAGCTCGTCAGAACACGCTGGATTTTTCAGCAGAGTTGGCAGCTAGCAAGTGGTGAAACAGAATAACACTGTAAATCTGTGAACTATGTATCTGCTATGGATACTAGAGAGCAGATAAACTTGTTCTGCTTAACTGTAGTAATTTGACCCATCTGAATGTACAATGGGGATTTGTTTTGGAATCTGGGCATAGCTTGGCTTTTCAGTGGTGGCTCATTGGTTAAGGCCCTGAGCCCCAGCACCACCAGGGTGCCACTGTTTGGCCCTTGAGAAAGGCCCTTTGTGCTCCAGGGACACTGCATCACACTCTGACCCCCAACTGCCTAACAAGAGCTGGGATACGCAAAGAAAGTAACTTCACTGTGCTGTAATGTATAAGTGACATTTCTTTTTCGAAAATATCTTCACCCCATTTTGAGAAGAATGTCTCACACCTGACTATACACCAGCCACAGCACAGTTAATAAAACTCTGGTCTGCTGTCTCGTAGCCATTTCCGCACTCAGAGGAACCATCTTTATTCCGGTAAAAAAAAAAAACCTCCAGAACCTCAACTGCTCGGTTGTGTAAATGAGATAAATTTAATCAGTCTGGATAAGGGTGTCTGCCAAATGCCATAAATGAAAAGTGGATTTAACAATAAATAGGCTTGCTATTGATTTTCTGCTTCATACACACCCTTTATCCGTTATCTGATATCCGATAATGGAACCCGATGTGGTCTTGTGCTGTTGTAGGACGTTCGCTTCAAGGTTTCTCATGTTATGCCTCCTGAGATGCTTTTCTTCTATACAAGAGCGGTTATCTGAGAGCAGTTATTTGAGCAAATGACTCATGAGTCATGTATGCATGAAAAACCCAGCTCAGTATGATTGTATGCATTGCGCTGGTGCTACATGATTGGGTGATAAGGGCACAAATGAGCAATGGTATGAGTGTTCCTATTAAAGTGTTTGTGTTTCAGGCAGTCACTAAAAAAAGGGTGTGTATTCCTGACTTTAATGTTAAGCAGTTATCCTGAAGCAACCTTCCATTAAGGACTACAGTATATACAATCATGAACAACGTCTTCCTAAAACAGTGACGACCCTGTTGAGGTATGAAAGAAAGAATAATGATGTTAGATAAGTAAATACTATCAGTACGACATGCCTGTTTAAGCTTGGGCCATTAAGCAGCTCGTGCTATATTACATCTAGCTGTGTCTGTCTTAAAACACACATAGCTAAAGGTATGTCTCTGTTTTGTGTGTTTTGTTTGTAGAAGAGAGAGAGAGAGAGATTTAAACGTTGAACCGTTTCCACCACTCAACAGATCTGATGAAGTAGTGCTGAAATGCTTTGAAAATCATATTGCATGTCCAGCTGCCCTGGCTTACTTCTACCGCACATTCAAAATAAATCAAATCATTTCCAAGCACAACCTTCAAAGAGTGCCATTCTGACATGTTTACACGTGGTCATAAATAATGTATGTGTTTTTTTTTTTTAATCGGCGTCTTGCAGTACTATGATGATGATAAACATAAACCTGTGATGTGAGACAGTGGTATATTTTGACTTGAAAATGATGCATTCATGAGCACAAAGAGATATGTTTAAAAAAACGAACCTGATAAGGGAAAGAAGTATTTGGACACCACAAGTTGATAATGTTAGTACTTCGTTGCAAAGCCGGTGTTGACGGTTACAGCTTCGAAATGTCTCATGGTAAGAAGCAATCAGGGTTTTGAAGGATTGTGTTCAGATTTTGGACCATTCGTCTTGACTAATCACCTTCAATTCCTCGAGGATATGAGAGTTTTCAGTTGGATGTAAGTCAGCAGAGTGTCTAGGCCATCTGTTGAGTCATTTTGGCTGTATATTTTGGGTTGTTTACTTGTTGAAACATCCATCGTCTCTTCAGATTCAGTCTCTTGGCTGATGAGATTAAACTCTCCTCTAATATATCCCGGTGTAGTTCTCTATTCATATTTCCTTCAATGGTCTGTAATACTATGACACTCTCACCTCCATACTTTACTCTCTATACAGACCCATTCCAAAAAATTAGAATATCA
>JAOUQY010000020.1:20793543-20806877 GCA_028566355.1 Doras micropoeus
ATTTGTTGTATGGATATTATAAGAATTTAAGGTTTTATTATTAGCTTGGTCTATTGCTCATCAGAATGAATCTGGTTTTTATTATTATTAATCATTTTTATTCACTGGCTTCACTGGCATATTTTAAGCACTGGCTGTTTTGAGATCGCTTATACAGACGCGGTCTTGGTGATTGCTTTAACCTCACAGCCAGTTGGTTCCCTTGAACTGAGTGACTTTGTGAAGATGTCTAACCTGGCTCAGTGCAAAAGTTATGCAGTGGTGAACCAACAGCTAACACACAAACAAATATCCTAACATTTCCCAAGAATATTACATATATCTGTATATGAAACTAAACTGATACACTCTAAAGAGGCTTTTTTTTGTTCTTTTTTAATGTTGCTTTCTAAATGTGTTCTTGAGCTTGTGAGAAAGCGCAGAGCTAATGAGATCTTCTAGGTTTAAAACCACTCCTCTCTGGCAAAATGTGAAAGAAAGCAATCTGTCCATTCTGAAAGAGGAAGACTGAAGAGATGAATCCTCTTTTCGCCCACCACTTCGGTTTTATTACTCCAACTGTGAGAATTGTTTAGCTTGAGCACAATCAAGGCACAGGTTGTAATTGAAGCCCATAAACTGTCTAGACTGCGCTCCTTCGCTTTCCCACATTCAGTCTCGACATGATGGACGTTTGTTTTTACGTGTTTTATAAGTTATGTCCTTCTGTGCCATGGCATTTTGATGACTCTTCTTTATCTCAATGTAATATCTGAAGAAACAGCCAGAGTGGACTAAGCTGCTGGATTTGACATGCCTGTTCACCTTTTATATCAGTTATTTTGATAATATATATGGAAATATTGAGGAAAGTTATAAGAAGGTTTTATAGTAATATGTAGATCCAATGGAGTTTATAATAATTTCAATAATATCCATCTTAACAGCCCAGTTTATCCATCATTCAATTTTAAATAGACAAGCTATATATTATTAATGAATGCGGTCAATATAACAGGAGTTCAAAATCATGTTATTGCTAATCTTTAATATCGAAAAAGCCAGAGGTCGCTCATAGACATGCACACACAAAACTCTAGGTTATGGTTTACATTTTTTTGTGTTAGTAGGTGATTTAAAAAGATATTTTTTATTAACTTCCCATTCATAGAAGCACATATTAATTGTATTATTTTTAATAATTGTAATATATTGTAGTGAATTGTAATATATAGGCAATGCATGGATCTGTATCAAATCCTCATAACAGATTTATTTTTGACTTTACCAGATGCAGACTTAAATGTCTGGTGAAATGGCTCATTCTTACTTCCTATCTCAGTAGGCTTTAGGGCCATCAATCTACTTTGTGATAGTGTAAGACATAAACAATTGACAGAGAGAGATGTATTGGTAATGGCTGGGCCATCTATTGAGGAAGGCAGTAAATTCCTTCTCACTCCCTGAGCACTTGCGTTATGCAAACGTGAGCGGGGGTTCAAGGATTAAAATCCCTGTCTATTTTGAAACAGACAGACCAGTGATAGATTGAGAGCCATTTGCTGTGCCATGCTGAATATTATTCACAAGCTACAGCTTGTTTTCTGAAAAAAAAAGCAAGCAAACAAAAAAAACTATATATGAAAATCCAGTCTTGAAGACTTTGGCCAAAGTCCATTGTTGCCTTGGTGTTTGATATAGAGTACTATGAACTAAATGTCAACCTCCATATTTGATCTTGTTGGGACATGTGATAAGGATACTATGATGATCAATGCACCTCTTGTTTAGATTATTTAAACCATTTTAAACTCTCTTTAAGCTAACTAGAAAGGATAGACTTTTACATGTCTTCCTCTTATCTTTAGGTTGTGCTTTTCGTTTAAATGCAATATTAGACATGAAAACACCTTGGTCCAGGATCACCTTACAGGTCTGTAGTGATGACTACAGCTTCAACTTTGATTTTCATATTTAAATCAAAGGATCATGACGCACTAAAAGATTTGACTTTAACCCGAGACTTTTACACAGGTGCCTTTTTTATGATCATTATTTCCAATACATTTTTCTAATCCTAACCTTTTTTTCTCCTCTGGACTTTTGTATGTCCAGACTTAGTGCCAGTCACTGTTTGCTTGACTTAATTGTGTAAAAGCACCTTTCTGTGTCTATTCAGATCAGATTTCTTTTGTATAAGAAAATACATGTGTAGTCTAAATCTGATGGGATCTGAATCTACAACGTTCTAGAAAGAGAGAGAAATTACACATTTCATTAACCTGTTTAATATTCCGCAAAATCAAGACGTTTAGGCGTGTAAGTGGTAGAATATACATAACTGATAATATTTATTAATAATAATAATTTAATTCAATATATCTGACATTAATTCAATATATTTACTTTATCATTTCAGTTATTTTAGGTGGATCTTTCTTGTAGCCTACTGGATCATCGTAGTGTATATCCTGAAGCTGAGTATGCTGTGCTGTATATATAAATATATTATACAACATACAAATATACAACATTGCTTCATAATTATGAAGTAACACTGATCTGATTTCTGATCCACGCCTGCACCGCTTTTCCCTCCCCGCGCTCAGGACACGCCCCCGCACTCTGATTGGCTGTTCTCGAGTTCTACTCCCGCCTCCTTATCGCGCTCTGCTTTCCTCATCAATGAAGCCTATTTGAATAAAGTGCAAGCACTTGGACTGGAGCCAATCAGCTGTCAGGGCACCATGATAAATCGCAATGCATTATTGATAACAATAATTACTTTGACATGCGCATTTCTACTTGAAGGGCTAATTTCGGCCGACCTGGAGAATTTACTCAGGCGAAGGAATAAAGCGTGTTACTAGTATTTGCCCCAGATGGTGGTGTAGCCTGCCATGTCGCGACGCAAGCAGTCCAAACCGCAGCACATCAACTCGGAAGAACCCGGCTCAGCAGAGCATGGTAAGAGCTGGCCGAAGAAATTTGCGAGATAGCATGTTTATTATGAAAGTTATTATTATTATTATTTATTATTATTTATTATTATTATTTTTAAACCCGAACTTGTAACCTGTTCAGTGTTGCGCCTTGACCGCTCAATAATTTTAGTTGTTTTTATGTTAATTATTAAGTTAGTGGTAATAATTTCAATTGTTTGATTTAAAAAACGGCGGCTTATATTATGATTAAAAGCATTTATAATGCTGTATGAGTATAATATATAATGCTGATATAACTCAGTGTTGCAGTGTGCTCTGTGTTCTTCATGTTTATATTTATAGTTATATGTTATATATATATATATATATATCTAGTCTTTTCCTCGCAGTATTCTGCAGGTTGCAGTTTGTAACCTGTTATTAATAAGCTCCATTATAGTCATGCTCGAGTGGTTTTATTTAATTTTCCCCCATCAGCACTTATGATTGCACCCATTCCCAGGTTATGTTAACTTTTCAGCCAGGCTTGTGCACTGATGCTCATTGACTCAGCCCAGAGAAAGCTCTAGTTCACTAAACTCTCCGGCAGCTGATATTAAACTCCCTTACAGAAAGTCGTTCCCGTGCTTCAGACGGGGTTTTTTTTCCGGAACAGTTATGGCTACACGGGCGAAGGTGAAAACAAAGGCGATCAACAGGTTTCTGCAGGAAAATTACCGGAATAAAGTGGCCACAAAAGCAATAAACCCCCACCTCAGTTGAAATGCATGAGTGTCTTTAAGTTTCATGCAGTCTGGGGGATGGGAAAGGGGTGTTTGTGGAGGTGGGGGTCAGTAGCTGTTCACATGTGTAAACTGTAAAACCACCCCTGCCTGATCTCTGGCCAGGCTCACCCCTTTATATGATCAGCTCTTAATTACAATAACTTACAACAACAAATCCCTGAATATATAAAGGGTTAACTTGCATTTGACTCATTCGTATTCGATCACCACAAAAATCCTTATGAGACTTATATTATTATTATGTAATTTGAATAAATATGACCTCGTGTTCTTGTGCTGTAGTTTTTATATAGCCGGTTATGGTGACTGCGCCCCCTGGCGGCGGTTTGATATTTTATCTGGTTTATGTTTACCTGCTGAAGGATTTAGCCATTCAACTCTCTTTCTTAACGGATTTCGTTTAATTAATCCTTTTTTTTTTCACAAAATATTTAGCTGTGACCGACGCAGATGATTCCTAACGCATGAATTTTTACCTTGTGTATTGTTTGCAGCATTTAGTGCCCCAAACCTGATCAATTATCTAGCCTATTCCATCCCTTACAAGTTTCCAAGTTTGTTTGGCTAAAACATGGCGATGTGTTTCGCCCTCTTCTTTCTGACTCCCCTGTGTAACACGAACCGCAACTTGTGTGGTATCTCTGACTTTTATGAACAATAAAAAAACCAGGATGCCTGGTGAGCAATTAATGAGCCTTTCTCGGTTTTGTTGCTGGAATGTTAATAGACTTTTTTTTCCCTTTCATGCAAAACGGCAACATTTGGACAATGAGCCCATTTAACACGTAAAGCCTGAATGGCTAGACGGAGCGTTTAATCTGACAGACTTTAGTTTCGGAAAATTGGCTCAAAGAGTAAAATCTGTGAACCAAATTTTAAAGTCAAGCCATGTCTTAAGCGTTGTTAAATACATAAAGAAAAAAGTTTGGTATTGCTCAATATGATGGTGCTTTATACACTGATCAGGCTTCATAGGATACTTTATACACATAACATGAATTAAGATAATAGTATCCTACCTAAAGGGTAAGTGAAGTTACCTGCTGAAGTCTCAGTTAAAGTGTCTGGTAAACGACGCCCCCGCTAAGTCTGTTCTGGAAAACGGTGGCCAAGAAATGATCGATTTGTTGTACATGCACTACTAGAATTTCTCACACATGTCTGCCATTCAACTATCTCTCTCTTTATTTATTATTTTTTAAATACTGCAGGAGTTCTACAAGATGTCCATACAGAGGATGGGAATGAAATCAAAAGGTGTCGAATGGAGGAAACACGAGTCTGTGAAAAATGCTGTGCCGAGTTCTTTGATGAACTGGAGTTTCTTGAACATGAGAGAAACTGCACTAAGAGTCAACAGGTCGTCATCATGAAGGATGGGGAGGGGGGCGATATACCGCTCGAGTTCTCACAACGCTCTCCTGAATTCCAAAGCGATCACAGTGATGGGCGATCTAGCAGTAATTCTCATTCGAAGCACAACGTCGAGTCCGCTGACGCTCCTGAGGATGTGTTAAATGGAGACAGTGACTCGAAACAATCCCAGGAGGATATGTGTAACAGCCTTGACATCAGCTACACATCAGCTTCCAAATTGCAAGACTCTAATGTTACTCTTGAAGCCATGCCTGCCACCAGAGTAGCTGTAACCCAGCATTCATCTAGTTCATCTACTAAGAAGTCTCCATCACCAACGTCTCAAGATGCCCTCCATGCAATACCCATGATCCTTGAGCAGCTGGTTAGTCTTCAGCAACAGCAACTGCAGCAGATCCAACTGACTGAACAGATCCGGATCCAAGTGGCCATGATGACACCCCAGAGCCTCCAGTCTGCAATGGGAGCCACGGTGGATCCACTGAAGGCACTTGGTGCACATCTTTCCCAGCAACTTTCAGCTGCTGCTGCTCTAATCGGAAAACGTACAGGCACACAAAGTTTATCTTTGGAAGCTCTCAAACAAGGCAAGTTACCCCAGTCCAATAGCATTCCCACTTCGCTTGCTGGAAGTGTTGCTTCCATACCCTTGAAGACCGATACAGTCAAAGGACTCCCTGATCTAGCGAACAGACTTCCTGTTTTACTTCCACAATCGCCAGCAGTTATGGCATTCCAGAGCCCATTTACTAACCTTGCAGCAAACCTCGATCCCTCTAAAAAAGGCAAAAACAAGATACTTGGCATAGCAGAGTTGAAGAATGGAGGTGGTGAGCAGATGTACAAGCATAAATGCAAGTTCTGTGGAAAGACCTTTGGGAATGACAGTGCCTTGCAGATTCATTTACGCTCACACACTGGGGAAAGACCGTTTAAATGCAACATTTGTGGAAACCGTTTCACAACAAAAGGCAACCTTAAAGTACATTTCCAGAGGCACAAAGACAAATACCCACACATTAAAATGAATCCACATCCTGTACCAGAGCACCTAGACAACATTCCTACAAACAATGGCATTCCCTATGGCATGTCTGTGCCCATTGATGAATCCAATATTGGAGACAACAAACCAGTGATTGGGCCCCCATCCACAGGTATACACTCATCAGTGCTCCAGGGATTCAATCCTTCTTTTGATGTTCCAGTGACTGGGGACCTTTACACACAAAGACCCTCCTCATCTGGCAGTGATGGTGCATCCATTTCATCAGGCATGTTCAATAATGAGGTTGGACTGGACCAGAGCAAAGATGCCTCAGAAGCACTAGGTAGCTTGCATCAAATGAGCGGTAATGGTGTTCTAGGTGAGAATGGGTCAGGCACAGCCAAGCTTCAGCAAATGGTGGATGGCCTGGAGAAGAGGACCAATGACCCCAATGAATGCTTGATCTGTCACAGAGTCCTGAGCTGTCAAAGTTCCCTTAAGATGCATTACCGTACCCACACAGGTGAGCGACCCTACAAGTGTAAGATATGTGGCAGGGCATTTTCTACTAAGGGTAACCTTAAGGCCCACTATGGTGTCCACAGAGCAAACACTCCCCTTAAAATGCAACACTCCTGCCCAATTTGCCAAAAAAAGTTTACCAATGCTGTTGTGCTACAGCAGCATATTCGGATGCATATGGGTGGCCAAATTCCCAACACACCATTGCCTGAGAACCAGTATGAGAGCCCTGAAATGATGGATTCCAGTTTGACAGAGAAGAACATTGATGCCAGTGGGCTTGAGGAGAGTATGGAAGAACAAGATGTGGATTTCGACAATCAAGAGAATCCAAACAGCTCTGAACCTACTCCTATGCATGCTGCCAAAGCAGATCAGCCATTTAATGGCTCAGCTGCCATGTTCACTGGCATTACTGCCCTAGAAAACCATATGAAAAGCCTCACATCTGCTCTGAACTTGCAGCGACAGAGCAGCACTGCATCCGAGAGTGATGGCGGCCCAAAAGAGTCACCGTCCACAGCTGGAGAGCTGGAGTACAAGAATGGACACAGTCCGGTTGTGTCGGATTCTGCTTCTTTTCACTCGTCCTCCTCTCCAGTGGATGGACAGTTGGAGTTGGAGAATGGACATGTAAAATCTCCAGAATCTCTAAACCCAGATGATTCGATTGGCGGAACTGCTAGGGCGGAGTCTGACGGGACTCAAGATTTCAGTGAAACAAATGGAGCCCTGGATTTGACTTCCAGTTTCAGTACAAAGGCCATCAAAGAAGAGCCTGGTCTGTCATTTTCCAATGGAGAATATTGTAAGTTGGTGTTCAGTTACTTTTGTTAGCTTTTCAAATTCTATTAAAATGCACTGACTGTAGGGAATGAGTGTGGTAAATGTCTTTATGCTTTGCAGCTGCTGGTCATATGCCATTCATGAGGGTGCCTCCAAGCTTGGTTAAGTTGGAAATGCCAATTCTTTCTGAGAATCCAGTTGGTGCCAATAATCAGCATGGTTCACAGCCATCCCAGACGACAGGCACTCCACCACCCAGCTCCAGTGCCCCTCGCCGCTCTGCCAAGCAACATCTGTGTAATGTATGTAGCAAGAACTTCTCCTCAGCCAGTGCATTGCAGATCCATGAACGTACACACACTGGAGAGAAACCCTTTGCTTGTACCATCTGTGGTAGAGCTTTTACAACAAAAGGAAACCTCAAGGTAACTTGTAATTGCTTTAGTCCATATGGTTATTTATGGGCATATATGTTCAATTCTGTGATTAAGAACCCATAAGCACCTTGCTAGTTGATCGTTTTGCTAACATCCACCATTTTAACCGATTTATTGCAGGTCCATGTTGGAACACACATGTGGAATAATTCGACGAGGCGTGGTCAGCGTTTGTCTTTGGATAACCCTATGGCATTGATGGCCATGGGTGCTGAGTCCAAGATGATCCCAGACATGTTGCAGCCCCCAAAAGATATGATCCACTCACCGATGAACTTTGATCCATCGGTATGGAATCAGTATGCCACTGCTTTCTCAAATGGGCTGGCCATGAAAGCCAATGAAATTTCAGTCATCCAAAATGGAGGAATCCCACTCCCTGGAAACCTCGTTGGAGGCCCTTTGGTTGGCTCCACGGGAGGATTGCTGAAGATGGACTCTCATTCGGGTATTCCGGGTACAGTTGCTGAAATGGAAAAGAATGGCTCAGAGAGCGTAGTAAAGTCACAGTTTCCACATTTTATGGAGGAGGGCAAAGTGAATTAAGACCACACTTTCCACTGAGCTTTCCTCAGTGATTTGAATGACTTTGCTTTTCTACCAACTTTTCAGTAGGCGCAATCAAAACCGGTTCTATTGTGTTGCTTTTATTATTATTATTTTTGCTTTGCAAAGTCATTAAAATGTCCTATGAGCAACACTGATTTGTGGACTTCTGAAACTTTAAAAATTGATGTAACTACTGTAGTTATTACTCTCTCCTTTTTCTCTAATATATGCGGGTATTTGTCAGTAATGTTTCTAGAAGTTGAATGTAAGTTTTACTTGAAAGTCTTTCTTCCAGAACGGTCCTACTTGTGAGAATTTCTGTAAGCTACAGTTTTACCAGATCTCCCACTAACCTGGTGTAGGCTACAATCTTGCTGTTCTTTTTAAGTCGCATTCTTATAGTCCTATGTTCCTGTTCTGGTGAAGTTGTGCTCGGTGCTGAAACGTCTGGGGCACATTTATTTGACCGCTAATCTTGGGCAGTGTAGAATAGTTGTAGAACAGTTTGCTGAAGTTCCTGTAAAATTTCAGACTTGCCTGTTGAAGTGACTGGAAACTCGATTTCATATTAACTTATTCTATTGAATTGCAGTGTAGCTTCTTTCTGCTCTACCAAAAACGTAATTTAAGTGCCTCTACGTGGTGCATGTTTGAAAAAAGCACCACAAGATTATAATGAAGGTTCTTTACAGATCTTTTGTTAATGACCAAAGTGTACTATATTTTTTACATGTAGCTTTAGAGTAATGTTTGAGAAATCCACAACAAGCATTTAATGTGGCATTTGGGCCTTTATTCCCATCAGTGGGGTTGAACAACCTTTATTTGAAAACTCTGTAAGGTTTTCCTTTGTAAGGGCAAGTACAACGCTGAAATCCCTGCACTTTATTTCTCTACACGTGGCCAAGATTTAGATTTTAACTGGACCATCTGTTGACCAGGGAGCTGTTTGTTTGCTGTTACTTTTAGTTTTGTCTTATGTAACTTTTTTTCCTGCACAGTGTTTCCTGTTTATCTTAATTTTATCCACGTTAAGCTGCATTGTTGTAGATGTCTGGTAATAATGTACTACTTTTGTGGTTTATCAAAGGGAACCAGCAAACAATTTAATAATTGTTTTTTGACTTTTGCTTTGAAAGACCCTCCTGTTTTCGCAGAGCTTTGTATGATATAATGTGGATCTGAAACATCAATTTGGGTCAAACATCTACCTCAATTAGATGGCTTTCTTACTCTTGCTGTACTGACTTGAACAATTGTGTGTGTATATATATATTTTTCACCCCTGTCAAGTACTCTGAGTAGATGTTAGTGGTTACAGTCTTTCCAGAACCTGCTGATTATTATTATTTTTCCTTCTAGTAATGAATGTATCACTGGACACTTTGCACAACTCTTGCTCAGACTGGAACAAGGTACCCTCAGAAAAGACTCCTGTACATTTTTCTTTTGTATGCATTGCCAAGTTGTGCCTTTTTGTGATTGAAAAGGGGGGGAAAAGATTTGGTCAGATCTTGGTCGGAGGGGGTCTTGTATTCTTCACATGCTGAGTCTGTTTTAGGTTTGTTTACAGTGTAGCCCTTTTTGTAAATGTTTCCTTTTTTTTCCTCCGTTATCTCTTGATATTTTGAAAAATAAAAATCGGGATCTTTCAGGCCCAGGCTCTGTGACTTGGATTTATGTGTGACAATGCATTTTTATCTGAATGAGAAATGCTGATGTGAGGAAAGAGTTTAGCTGGGAGTGTGTGGAAGTGAGAAGGGTGATCTCTACCATGGGCTTTGTAAAGAAGCAGTTATCTTCAGCTTACTGTGATCAGAACCGAGCACTAGGTTAATATTTATTCATCTGCAATCATCATATATATACATACATATAGATATATGGATATGGATGTCAGGAAAGGGAATAGGAGTCTTTATTATCGTGGCTGTGCGGGCGATAATCGCAGCCCATTCGCGCTCATGTGTCAAAGCTTTGTTGAAGATCCGAGCCGAAGCGGTGACAGCTCCAGCTGCTGTTAGCTTCCGCCCTGCTCACAGACACGCCTGGGCCGAGCTCACTGCCGCTGCCCGCCCGCAATGGCCGGAATGATCGACAATATCCCCTTGCAGCCGGTGCGGCACAAAAAACGCCACGACAACAAACACAAAATCGGGTAAGAGGAGCGTTCAACTGTAGCGTCAGTTGTTTTTAAACGGGGGGTTTTCTCTGTGCTGCTTGCGCTGGGTTAGCCTGCTAGCTAGGCAGCTATCGTTCACAGGGCGAAGACGAACAGCGTCTGGATATCTATTATTGTTTATCATTTCATTTCTTTATTCGCGAAACGAGACGCTTGATTTCTTTCATTCTGTCAGCTAGGATCTTATTATAGCTCGAAAATTGACCGAGCTATCGAAGGCACGGACACATCCTTGTTCCGGGTCTTATCGCTACGTGCAGGTGCATGTTGTTTTCCCAGACAAAATATTAGAAACGTTGTCAGGCTTTTCATTTTCAAAGTAAGCTTAAAGTAAGCAAATCTAATCGACGCTGCATGTCGGTAAACTGAGTGGGCCTGGCTGTGTGTATGAAGCTGTACCTGTCAGTGGCTCCTAATAATAATAATCAATATTCAATATGTCCTGTGCTGTCTCGCGGTCTTTTGTTTCAGCAGTCGCAGTTTCGGCGCTAAGAGCTTCATTCTAAATCACAGCTCTATACCGCCTAAATATATTATCTTAATTATTATGGCATTGTATACTAACCATAGGCGTGTACATATCTATATATCTATCTGGGGACACACCCTGAATGGGACGCCAGTCCATTCACAGTGCATCATGCCCCCAGTTTAGCATAAATATTTCCCATTAGGTAGGAGGAAACCAGAGAACCTGGTGACACACAAACCATAATGCAGGGCCGCGGGAGCTGTGAGATGCAGGCTGTGCCCGCTGTGCCGCCCTATACAAATATCTTTTCATCTGGCACCTTTCTTTTACACGAGGCACACAGTATAAACGCCCGCACACTTATTACAGGGACATCAGATGGTTGTATCAGCAGGCTCTAATACAGGGGTGTCCAGTCTTATCCACGAAAGGCCGGTGTGGGTGCAGGTTTTCTTTCCAACCAAACAGAAGCCACACCTCATTCTACCTGTTTTTAATAAAAGGATTTAATCAATGGATATTGGCTTTCAGTAGTGTGTGGCTTCTGCTTGGTTGGAAAGAAAACCTGCACCCACACCGGCCCTTCATGGATAAGACTGGACACCCCTGCTCTAATACGTCAGTACACAGAGAAAGGTATTAACAGTGCTTAGCACAGGTGTCAAATATGGGTCTGATGCAGCTACCACAGATGCATGGTGAGAAAAAAGAAATGCTGCTTGCATTTAACATTGACATAAACAGACACTGACTTGCACATTCATGTCATTTTGTCCGATTCTTGTCAGAAAGGACTCCTTTCTAAACAGTAACCTAGTGCCTAATGCTGATTTTAATATGTTGTGTATGTGTGTGTGGTTGCTAATAAGACTACATTTACGGCATTTGGCAGACACCCTTATCCAGAGTGACTTACATTTATCTCATTTATACAGCTGAGCAGATGAGGGTTAAGGGCCTTGCTCAGGGCTGGGGCTTGAACCCCTGACCTTCTATTCAGTAACCCAACACCTTAACCATTGAGCCATCCCTGCCCTAAAAGACTAATAATTTCTACCTTACAAACAACACAAATGACTTCCCATGTTGCTGTTTACATTGAATAGGTATACCCTAGTGCCAAAGCTCAGTCTGTTTACAATATTTACAAAAATACAAACTTTAAAGCTATGTGGACTTCCCAAAGGGCACTAATGAAGGGAAGGGAATATTAGAACTTTATCTTACAAAGTCGTACCCCGCCCTCTTCTATTTGCAATGGAAATTATTTGAAAGAATTTAAGGCACTTCATAATGCAAAAAGAACATTATCATTAAAAAAAAACAAATTCACACCTCCACCCTCTCTACAGTACAATTGTGTTAATTTTTGTGTTCATTGATTTGTCAACTTTTTTTAAATGGATTAATTCCTTCTTGGGTTGTGTCTTGTTTCCCTATTGTTATGTTAATGTTAGGGCAGGGGTGGCTCAGTGGTTAAGGTGTTGGTTACTGACTAGAAGGTTGGGGGTTCGAGCCCCAACACCACCAAGCTGCCACTGTTGGGCCCTTGAGCAAGGCCCTTAACCCTCAACTGCTCAGTTGTATAAATGAGATAAATGTAAGTCACTCTGGATAAGGGTGTCTGCCAAATGCCATAAATGTAAATGTAATGTTATCCCTCTTTATTTGCATTTCTCTCTTCCACAAGTGGCTCCTGCTGCTTCCTGGCCATTGTAAATAGGAATTTGTTAATGACTTAATGACTTACCTTAATAACTTTCTTAATGAGGTTTAAAAATGGTGCTATTTTATATTGTATTCTGAGAAGAAAATGCTGTATTTGGAAGGTCCTTTTTATTTAGATAGAAGTAGACAGAGGCGTCACAGGCTTGGAGATGAAGCTTGTTTGAGAAGGGAGGTGGTTAGTAGATAAAGGTTACACTGTGCATCGCTAAGGGACTTGGTGTTGAATTCACAGTGTTTGGCTGAGAATGGAAGAAATGGCCATGTACAAAAAAAAAAAATAATAAAAAATACTCTTATTATAACACCCTCAGCTTTGTAGATGTAACCTCATTTGTCTTGGTGATACTAGCTTTTGTCAAGGCTGTTGCTTATGGTTTGCTATATTACATCGTCAGATTGTGAGACTGCATTATTCATAACAGATATAACGGACATGTGTAGCTCTCTGTTCTTGCTTGAGTTATTCTGCAACTGTTTTTAGTCAGGCTTGTACAACCCCAATTCCAGTGAAGTTGGGACGTTGTGTAAACCATAAATAAAAACAGAATACGATGATTTGCAAATCCTTTTCAACCCATATTCAA
>JAOUQY010000020.1:20974661-20982982 GCA_028566355.1 Doras micropoeus
CTCACAGTGAGTCGGAGTTAGACAAGCTAACTTTGTCAACAGTGTACTCTTCTGTTTACAGTGCTGTGTGTATGGGTGCTATTACAAAGTGTAGATGAAGCAGGATTGGGTTGCGTATTAGTAGTTGTTCTGCTTTTATACAAGCCAGTGTCATTGGAATGAATTCAGTAACTTTAACTTAAACAGCTATTGATGCATGGACACTGCATCAATTTCCTTCTGTATTTTCCTTTTCATGCATAAACAGTTGTGTTGCTCATGTTATAATTTCTTTGCTATCAATATGCAATGATTGGCATCTTCTTGTAACTCAAGAGCTTCAAAACTCAAGAGCTTATTTGGCGAACCATGCATCAAACGTGACCATGACAGTTGCGGTTAGAGAATTAAATGCTGTATAATCTTGGCCGAGCAAATATTTGGATTAGATTGTGGCTATTATGGCATGGGATGAAAGTATCCTTCTGTCATTCATTTATTCATTCATTCACCTTCAGTAAGCTCTTTATCCTGGACAGTGTCACAATGAATCCATAGAATAATTGTATAGTGAATAGTAGAGTGTATCCCAGCAACACTGAGAGATTTCACCCTGGATGGGACGCCAGTCCATCACAGGCACCATGTGCACACACATTCATTCACACCTTGGGGCAATTTACCATAACCAGTCTGCCTTCCTGAATATTTTTGGACAGTGGGGGAAAAAACAGAGAACCTAGAGAAAACCTGTGTGTAAAAACAAAATGGAAAAAGTTCAAAAGTGCTTGGAGGAGGGTCACATCTGGTTGTTTTACATATGTTATTGATATAGCCTACATAACTTTTTATGCCCATGTAGCAATATTGATCAAGCTTGCGAGTTGGCACTTAAGTTGCAGACACAATGACTTGAGACTTGTTCTCAAAATGCTTGAGACTAGAATTGGACTCGAGATTTGGGACTCATAAACATTATTTTCTTTCTTTTTGTACATTAAGATAAATGAAATGTAGCGCAGACTTGGATGAGATAACTGAAATGAAGCTCGGACGTAGATGAGACAAGCATAATAGATTTTAGACTTGGACTTGTGACCAAAGACTTGAGATTTGACTTGGATTTACAAAGATGAGAGATGTGAGCATCTGCTTGGTAGTTTATAATAAGCCTGGAGGGACAATGTTTTATTCTGTATTTCCTGCTTTGCTTGGTGTGAAGACAGCATGTGCATTGTACAGACACTCCTGTCTCTATAGTCTGGAAATTCTGTGTGAATCATACATAATAATTATAGACAGTGGCTAGCAACATTACTTAAAAGACATGTCTGGAAATCTTACCCTGTCTGAATAGTACATGGTATGAAGCTCATGTAAAGACTTCATCTGGGTTTCTTTCAGTGCTAAAATCCTTCAGGTTGTTCAAAGAAGCCATATTTGTCAGCTTTAACCACTGACCCTCATATATGTCAAGTTGATGGCTAATCATGGGGGCTAAACTGTATAACAAGGCTCATTACAGCAATCCCTGTCAGATGCTGCAGTTAGAGTTTGACCACATGAAAAATGTACCTGCCTGCACTATTTTATTTTATTATTTATTTATTTACTTACTTGCTTACTTACTTTCTGATGTACTTACTTACTTATTGCTTTTGACTTAAGCACAGCTAAACCACAGCTAGAAGAACTTATCCTGGACTAGCAATACTCTCAATATGGAATCAATGCAAATACAACAGATGGCTATTTCCAGCAGCCTTGTACCTCTAATGTTCTCCTCTTCCCTAAATGTCACAAGCTCATGGTGGCAGTCAGACTAATGGAGTCAAAGTGGTGGGTTTGTTTTTCACTTACTGAAGGCTGCAGGTTTTGTACCTGCTTTGAGAGCATGTCTTTGTGTGTCTGACTGATAAAGAGCTTGAATGTGTCATGCTCAGTGCTACACTGCAAAAATTGTTCAGTAGTGATTTGAGGAACATGACCAGTTCAGTCTCCAAATTCTCCAGCTCCCAATCTGACCAAGCATCTGTGGGATGTACTGGACAGACAAATCTGATCCATAGAAGCCCCACCTCACAACTTTCAGGAATTAAAGGATCTGCTGCTGATGTCTTCATGCCAGATAACACAGCACACCTTCAGTTTAAGGGAGCAGTAGAAAGTCAATTTTTTACTTACATTTACTTATATTAGGAAGCAGAGCATAGAATCATGCAGATACAAGTCCAGAACATCAGTCAGTATTAGAAAATGTGGAAAAAACATGACCTCTGTGACTTTGACCATGGCATATTTGTTAGTGCCAGACGGGCTTGTATGAGTATTTCAGAAAATCTCCTGGGTTTTTCATTCACATGAGTGTTTTATGTTTACACAGTTTATGTTTACATCAAGTGCGAATGGTTAGCCTGTTTTCAGTGAGGCTACCGTAATGTAAATATCCGTGCTGTACAACTATGTTGAGAAGAAAAACGTCTCGTAACAAACAACAGTTAACATGTTAAGTCGTCTGGCCCATAAGACTGCATTAGGTTCCACTTCCATCAGCCAAGAACAGGAATCTGTGGATGCAGTGGGCACAAGTTCACCAAAGGGCACAACAGCATCACCTGCTCGTTTTCCTGTCTTCAATTTTGCAGTTTCAGCAATGCAAGTTTATCACTGAAATCACATGTTCCCAGTTGAGATTTTTCCCCCATTCTTCCACATGCATAGTTGAATGGATATTAGTTTGAACAGAGATATTCCTAGATAGCATTTCTACAGTAGTTTGGGTTTGCTCAATTCTAGCTAGGCTACAGCAAACAGCACATCGAAAAGCACTTTTGGAAATTGCCTGGCCTTGAAATGGATGTTAAAAAAAACTATGTCTCTTACAGAGAGTTCATGTTTCAGAATATTTTGACATATTTATTTTGTCTTTAGTTGAGGGAAAAAATACATAAGTCTTTTGTTATCTTTTCCACCTCCACTCAAGTAACTGAAGGTTTTGATTTTAAAAAGGCTCAGAAACGTATTTGATATCTCTAAATTGGTCCTGAGACAACATAATGCTGTTGCATGAAGGCTGTTCCATAAATTTGTATATAATAGTGAATAGGTGTACTATAATTGTGTGGGTTTGTGTATTTGTCTAAGCAAATATTTAAAAAACTTTTTTTAATTCATGCAAGTGCCACTCCAGTAATATACAGATACCCACTGTAAATGTAAGACTGTCTTCAGATTTACCTGTAAAGGTTTTCATTCAGCCTTGCACCCTAAGCTGCCAGCTAGGCACCAGCTCTCCTGTGGCCCTGAATAGGAATAAGCGGTTAAAATAATGGATGGATGGTTTTCATTCATCCAGGTCAATTAAAATGTCTCCTGGTGACCATGAAGACATAGAGAATTTATCTACAAAATGTATGGAATCACCACTCTTGGAGGATGTTCTTTCAATTGTTTAATTTTGTAGAAAAAAAAACAGATTCATGCCTATCTTCATCCTCACTTTTTTCAAAATTCCAACCTTCTGGCATGAAGCCAGAAGAGTGCTCACACCATGGAGAGCTTTTCTTTTTCCATCAGTTCAAAGGATGTTTGGGGATAATGACTTTATTTTTCAAGATGATGATGCATCTTGCCAAAGGGCAAAGGGGAAAAAAATCCTTCAAGAAAGGTATATAATGTAAATGGCATGGCCTGCTAATAGTCCAGATCTCAATCTAGTTGAAAATCCCTGGTGGAAATTAAATAAAATGGTCAACGACCAGCAATAAAAGACAGATGGAGCCGGATTGATGAAGAATACTGTTTGTCATTAGTTAAGTCCACGCCTCAGAGAATTCAAGCTGTTATAAAAGCTAGAGGTGGTGCAACAAAGTACTAATGGTGCAGTGTTTTTCTCATGATTCCATAAAATTTTCCTCAGAATTGAGTGAGTCCATATTTTCTCTATGTTGTGTTAAAAAAGCAATTGTGACTGACTACAAAAAATTACACAATGACTACAAAATTAAACAATTGAAAGAACATCCAAGAGTGGTGGTTCCATAAGTTTTACCAGGGGTAGTACATCTGAGGGAGTCTTCTTTAGCTGTCTCTCCTGCTGACGGTCCCCCATACTAACTCTCATGCATGGATCACAGAAGATCATGTAATCATACAACTTGAAACATGCACTGGCTCCAGAATTCCTCCTTTCCAAATTCCTCTCACTGGAAACATGCACAACCCCCAAATTGCTCCCTCCTAAAACAGCTGCTTGGAGCCATGAAACTAGGCACGTCTGATCCGATGGAATCTCTTCACCTGGCAGATAAGAGAGAAAGCGCAAGCGTTGTCTCCTCAATGGCTTCTCGTATAACAGGCAGCTCTACTATCTGAGTGAGTAATGGTGCTAGTTTAAGTTTCAGAGGTGCCTTTTCCCCCTCACCATTAATCAAATCGCCATTTTGTGACAAAGCATCAGACACTTACTTAGGAATACAGTCTGTTGTTTGTAAATCTTCCTAAAAACACGGGATTGAGAAAGTACATTTTGTACACAATTAGACCTCATCAAAATGAGCAATTTAGGCACAACATCTAAAAGAACCTTGACTGCTGCTGTCACTACCATCTTAATGGAGGCTGGCACTTTCATAGCCCAAGGCTGAAAACCTGAATGGGGGAGGTTACTGGATACTGTGTATCTTGTTTCCAAATTGCTGAATGTATTTGTGCACAGTGAGAGCTTGATCAGTCTTCTACTAATGATTCACTCAAGATTCATGTGGACAGTCATACCCATGTGGCAGCATGTCACTGTGCTGTTGCTACCACTACCACCATGTTACATTGCAGATCAGCAGGGTCAAACATACTGATTATAGAGAACAACTGCACTAAATGAATGGCTGTAGTTGGGGCTGGAAGTTCTTCCTGCATGAGATAATGTTTGATTAGTCAGTGCTGATCCTGGTTTGTGTGGCCCAGATCCCGCAGAGTCAGCTAAGGACAGCAGCATGGCTGGATTTATTGTAGCTGCCATACAGACACTTCCTGCAATAAAGCACAAATGCAAATGTCCTAGTGCTAATATGTAGCTTCTGAATTATGTCCTCTTTGACTATATGGCAATTAGCAAAGGTGTCTTTTTTCCCCCTCCAGTGAATTTGTAATACTGCACTGGATTTACATACTTTGTAATCTAAGGGTGATCTAAGCTAGGAACTACAGTTGTATTAGTATTTAAATACATTACAACCAGTGCAGTATTGAATTTCAAGTGAGGTTATAAGTTGGAGGGGACAGGTGGAAAGCAGAAGGTCTCAGAAACATTGCTATATACTGAGGTTTGCATTTTTTCCCTATGTCCATCACCCATTAGTAATTTGAAATCTTTCACCACCTTCCTTTCTAACTGCTGAGAACATTAATATATTCTGCCAATATTTCACTTCTGCTGCTATCCCTACACTTTACCCTCTCTCCTATCTTTTTAATAAATAGTTGACAAATAGTCTTCTGCAACAATCCCATCCTTTCCACAATATTTCAGAATAAGACTTTCTTCCTTTTGCAACTTGCATTGTACAACACTGAGTTCTTTAAAAACACCAAGGAGTCTACCCATTCTTAAACTTTCTAAAACTCTTGAACATTCTATACAAACTCTGTTGTCTTTCATTCACCTATACCCTTAACAAGATCCGAGATCACTCCACAGAAATCGATCTGTCCATCCTTTTGTGTTGGAATTAATTGTCTAGCACAGTAGTGGCTTGCTGCCTACATGGAGCACTGGTCATATCAAAGGACATGGAAAAGATACACATCTTCTCCATGCAGTTCCGTCCACTGGTAAGCTACAAGGCTCAGCACATGGGCAATTTGATTTTCCTTCTATGGCTGCTCTCTCACAAGGTTTTCTCACACCAATGCTGTGCTGATGACACACATGCCTTCTCTCCTTTCCTCCCTCAGACACTCATGTTTTTGCCTGGATCTTGGCTTGTGTGGCAGACATGTCATCATGGAGGGCAGCTAATCAACTGAAAATAAATCTAGGAAAAACTAAGCTACTATGTATCCCTGGAGATACCTCCCTATATTGTGATCTCCTTGGAGAACTCTTGGTTAAAGCCATTTAAACAATGCATTTAAATACCCATCATTCTCTTCTCCTATTGCTTACTTTGGTCATGTAGGTTTGTCATTTATACCATCAAAAGGATATGATTTAGGTACTTGTTCATTCTCTTCTCATCTAAAGATAATGCAACTCTCCCCTGGCTGGCATTCATACCATCCAATCCCTGTACCTGATCCAGAACGTAGCTGCATTGCTTATATGTAATCTTTCATCAATTACCCTATTAAAATACTGATGCTTGCCTACAAAGTAAAAAAAAAAAAAAAAAAAAAACAGATCAGCCTTTAAAATCTAGGAGCATGGACTTTATAGCTATAAGTTCTCTGAACATACACTTTATGGCCAAACATATGTGGACACCTGACTATCATACCCATATGGCTGTGGGAATTTAGCCACAAAAGCATTATTGAGGTTGACCACTGATGTTGGGAGTGAGAAGGTCTTCTAATGTTTCCTGAAGGTGTCGGGATGACATCAGGGCTTAGTGCATCGAGCGCTTCCATAGCAATCTTGGCAGACCTTTATGTCTTTATGGAGTTTTGTGCACAGCTGCATTGTCATTTTGGAACCTCTTTAGCACCAGTGAAGGGAAAACCTAAAGCTAACAGCATGCAAAAACATTCTAGAAAATGCATTTTGACCTTGTGAAATGGTTTGGGAATGGCTCATTATGTGGGTGTGATGGTCAGCTGTTCACATAGATATTTAAAAAAAAAAAAAATTCATATAAGGAATGCCCTGTGCCTTATATTCACATTTGATGTTTTATGTAAACTTTGCAATATCTAAAGGTCACTAAAAATACAAATAATTAGTAGCATAGCCTAGTAGAGATACTGCTCTACTTGTGCATCTAAAGAGAAGAGCTAACTCCCACCTCTGAAAATTAAAAAGTAACTCTAGCAAGCAGAAACTTGACTGCCAGAGTAAAGAGACAAGAGAAAGTGTGTGTGTGTGTGTGTGTGTGTGTGTGTGTGTGTGTGTGTGTGTGTGTGTTTGGGGTGGGGGGTGTTTTGTGTAGGAGGATATGGATGTTTGTGCGTGCAAAGAATGTGTGTGTGTGTGTGTGTAGGATGTGTAACAGGTATTTATAATGTGAATGTGTGTGTATGTGTTGTGTGTGTGAAATGGTTCTGAAGAAATATCCCAGCATGAAGATCTGATTGCAGCAGCTGGCAGTAGTGTGTGAAGGGAAGCAGCTGTTCACCCGTACAGTATGGCAAAGCCTCACACTAGAATGCATTGTGCATGACCCAGAATTACTAGAGGGCACACACACTGTGGCCTGTCATGTCAACAGCACTTTCTTTTCCTGTTTACTGATTTTAACCGAGATGTAAACCACTCCATAATATTTATGCAAACGTTATTTGTCTTATTTTTTGCAAAATTATTTATTAACCATTCATTTTTGAAATGCTTAATTGTGTGCCTAACTTTGTATATACTGTACATTGTATACTTTTTAAAAAAATATCTTTTTGTCTTATTTCTTTACTGGTTGTTTTTCTGTGGGCTTAGGACATGGGGGGAAATAAGAGCAAACCCAGAGAGTTGGGCCAGCAGTCCCGGGATTTTGATGTTCCCATTAGCATGAACAGTGAGAGTGGCAGCACTGTCGGACATCACCTCACCTCGTGCCAGCAGAACTTCACACCAGCCCGGACCCCTGTGGTGGATGGCTCATGGCATGGTGCCCAGAACATCACCAATAATGCTGCTCTGCCCTTGTTTGGAGGAGTGGAGTCCATGAACAGCCTCACGTCACCTCTTCGTAGCACATTAACAGCAGGTACAAAAAATAGCAGTAATAGTAATGCCTGCTGAGAACGACGTCTCTTGTTCATAGAAAAAGCAATAAAATGTTTAGTCAATGTAGAAACAAATGCATTCTAGGAAGGTCTGTCTTTAGGTGCAGTTCCTTAGAGAAGAGTTAAATCGGATTCTCTGATTCACCGAGTCATTTTAAATCTTTAACCGTCAATAGTTACTAGTAGTATTAATAGAAATAGTAGTAGAAGTAAGTAGTATTAAGTAGTTAGTAGTAGCATTTACAACCCCAATTCCAATGAAGTTGGGACGTTGTGTAAACCATAAACAAAAACAGAATACGGTGATTTGCAAATCCTTTTCAACTCATATTCAATTGAACACACTACAAAGACAAGATATTTTATCTTCAAACAGATAAACTTTATTATTTTTTGCAAATATT
>JAOUQY010000020.1:21170720-21189202 GCA_028566355.1 Doras micropoeus
GGCTGGTCCAATTTAGCCATGAAACCTCCCACACTAAAATGACAGGTGTTTCAGTTTCATTGTCTAACCCCTGTAGCTGTCTGTAACTGCACCATCTTTTATAGAATTTGTGTTTATTTCTTCTTTTACTCTGTCTGTTACTCTGAAAAAAACACTTTATTAAGGTACAGCTGCAAGTGATTTCTTTAGATTCTTCAGTTTTCTCAGCCACGCTCCAAATTGGGTAGAGGATTCTGATCGGACAGTGATTTCATTTCATTGTGGCATAAATACCACACTACTCCTTGATGAAATCCAATCCTGTGCACTGGGTTTTGTTTTGGCACGTTCACAGCACCACACAGAGGAATACAGTGCGGTTGAGCTGAGTGTGTATTAAGGTGGTTTGTGTTCAGTTCACATTTTGGTACTGTGGTGATTGCTTTTCAATTTGGCACGAATTCCTCTCTATATTTTACCGTGAGTAAGAATGGATTAGACGTTTGTATAGTCTTGGCATTGTCTCAGTCAGCTGCATGGGAAGCTACCTGTGGTGTTTTCTCATAAGATGAATTCCCTTCATATGCTTAATACTCACTGGCTGCTTTTCTTTTGTTTTAAAGGAGCAGTGTGTAGGAGTGTAGGAGTGGCATCTAGCAGTGAGGTTGCAGAACTAAATACCACTCCCTCAGCCCTCCCTTTCTAAACATCTAGTATAATCTACAGTGGCCTACTTCCAATAACTCATCATCTAGGACTGCGTCGTCTATGACTAGCATGTCAAGAGATGAGGTTACTTTAGATAGATATAGAAACTGTATTTAATCATTTACTCTTTAAAACTATGTTATAGTTTCTATGTAAGGTAGCGAATACTTATTCTGCAGTGTGGTAGCCTTTAAAGCTCTCTGTTTGAGGGCTCAATGCTGCACACTGTCTGCATACTTATGAATGTCAGCCAGAATGCAATGCTTTTCTTTCACCTGCACACATGAAGCACAGTGCTGATTTGCAGCCAAGCTGCCTCTTCAATGCAAAGACATGAAAGGCGCTCTCTAGAGCCAGTGCTCTCCATTCTGGGCTACTGTAAAGAAACCGTGGAAGACCATGGAAGACAAAGTGCTCTCATGTAGATATGAAGATACATAGATGTGAGGGTGTGAAGATATGTAGATATGAAGGCCTCTTTCTAAGCTAAGGAAAACACAATGATTTGTTAATCCTACTAATAACCACAAATAAATCCATAATTATGATTTCTATATTCCATTTCTGCTAATAGATCCCCCTAAATCCACTTAAGCTCTTCAGCATCACTATTTACCTCATCTCATCTCATCAAAGCTAGAAAGAAACGTACAGAATAAAATTAGCTAGTGTTGTAAATCAGAAGTTAGGTTCACGGTGAAGCATCAGAATCAGATGAGGCCCGTGAGGCAGATGACTGACTGTCCACACCTGTGTCACCAGGTGAGCAGAGCACCTTAAACTAACTAACTGAAGAGGATCCTAAATAACTCAACTGTCCATATGCACACAGCTCTCTGCTGAACTGGTGAAGGGATGCATAAGCCATCAGTCTTTATCGTGTGCTTGAGTTGATGTTCTTGTAAGAGTGGTGTCTGAGGAGGTCTCTGAGACTGATTGCTGGGAGCATTGTCTGATTGCACATGTTGTTGAAGTGCTTCTCTTCAGAGCTGTGCAGAAGTGCTGTTCTGATCAGCTAAGATAACGACTGATAACACTTTAGGAATCCATCTTCTCACATCATTATTGTCTCTTCCTGCCATTCCATGTGCATGGCTCCCTTTTTTTTCTCTTCTCTGCTCAAGGAAGAAAATGGAACGAGGAGGGGGGGATAATCTTTCTGCCATAATCAGGACAATGATTAATGTCTCCATTGTAGGCAGGTGACAGGTATAGCTGCATGCACAAAGGCAATTGTCTCCAATTTTTTCAGTAGCTTTTGAGAATTCTGCCAGGTAAGGTAAGGGGGGAGGTGAGGAGAAGCAATTTGGGCAGGAGGCAGGTGACAATTTGAAGGCTGCATTGACAGGCCCTCTGCTCTGATTGCCAGGATGTTCAACTGTTTGCCTCTCCTCAGTGACAAAGGCAAAGAGGGAGGGATAAAGAGCGGTATAATTGTAACCTCCATAGTTAATAAAAATTCACCCTTTCAGGCCACGAATCAAAGCCAAGGCTGTTCTATACTGAATGATCAGACAGGGTGGGGAGGTGAGATAGATTGAGCTTTTCGTCTAGCAGTTGAAAAAAAGACATATCCCAAGAAAAAAAATGAGAATAATGGAGTGAGGGAGAAAAAAACCCTGACAAATCAGGCAGTGCCCACCCAACAATCATATTTCAGCTCTGTGAAGCATGCTGCAGCATGAAGCTTCTGTCATTCTGGCCTTCCTTTTTATTTGATAAGAAGGGTTTGGGGGAAATTTATTATGCACAGGTAGTGGTGAGGAATTCATGCCTGGCGTAAACTTACACATGCATGAGTTCTTTCGCCTACAGATCCTCATTATCTCTAAATGTACTAGTCTAGTCATGAAAATGTCCTAGCCATTTTCTCATTAATGTCTCACCAGCACTTTGCTACATCATCAGAAATCCAAAGAACTACTGTATTGATAGGAAACAACCTCAGAATGGCTCAAAAGTGAGAGACGCATGCAATAAATAAGACCAAAAAAATGGGTACTTCTCAAAACAAACACGGGAAGAAAAAAATACATATAAGGCAAGTAATTTAGAGACGGGTTCTGGATTTTATTTAGTAAAGTGTGCTTTCTACAATTTTAGGCATACTAATGTATTTGAGAATAATACCGCATTAATCCAATTTGTCTTGGATTGTTATAAATTAGACCACAACGCCGGGGAATTATTGATTATTGATATATGATTAAATTATTGATTCTGATTGGTCAGAAAGTGTTGATTCATTTTCTGTAAAAGAGGAGCTCTGATAGCTACAAGGCAAAGCTACATTAATACATTCATTGTGATTTATGTTGTTTCTGCAGCTTGTATGGTCAATGCTCCTTGTATGCAAATAAGAAAAAAACCATAATAATATGGTGATATCTGCGAGGAGATATCTATTTAGCATTTTTGGAAGAAATCCTCAGTGTAAGCGCTTTGTAACAGTCAGAGGTACGGGTGTTACTTTACGTTTTCCAACAAAAGACGTCTTCAGGAAGGAAATCTTCAAGGTTTTTCAGTAACCTGACAAGCTTTTTTTTGTCTTTTTAACTGCAACAGTGAGAAAGAAAGGATGGGGGAGGGAACAACTAATTAATGTAAGTGATAACAGGAACCAACTTGCTCCTGTAACACAGGCCAACATTAAATCTAACAATGAGAAGATTAAAAAGTAAGATTTGACGTTCTTTAATTAATAAATAAATAAAAAACTGTGTTAAAAAACTATGGTATTAGAGAAATAAACCTATTCACAATGTCCTTTTACTGGACAGTACTCAGCTTCATGCTTGCAACAACCCGTCACTTCATATCGCATCACACCAGCCTTTTATTTTCCTAAAACATAATGTTATGTCATATTTTATTTCTTACACATGACATGGCTGTGTAGATACGCTGTCCTCACACTGTGCGATAGTTTTCAGAATTAGTGCATGATTTCGTGATCTTCCTGAGATCACCCACTATCCGCTCCTGCAAGCAGTAAACTCCCATTCCCTTAATTAAATGTGCATTTCCAGGACTAAAGAAACAAACGTGATTTATAATGATTCTCTGCCTTACTTTGTTTACTGTTAATAACATTCTTCATTTTCCACTAAGCAAGGAAGAACATCTTCCCACTTTCCGACCTCACTCTTCTCCCTAACGCACTTAGTATGCCATACAACACCCACTGAAGAAGATGATGCATTTCACGCAGACTGTTTTAGTCAGAATAAAAGGAAATGGCCAAAGCAGACCATCTCTGCAACTTCTCGTGGATAAAACGATCCAATTAAGTATTTCTTGCAAGCCTCATTGTGGGCACTAAATTATTCAGAGGGGCAGTTATGTCACTTGCAGGGATGTACAGCTCCAAATTTAGGGCTGAGCCTGTGTGTTTAACTGAAAAAGGACAAACGCAGGCTAAATTGTGCTCCATCACACTTTTCTTCAATAATTCACCGATAATTAAGACCAACCAACAGACAAAGCATGTGGATGCTCAAAGGTAGTGAAGCTCTGAGACCGAACTGCAATTTCAGCTTCAATAGAAATTCTCTTCCAATGTATATATCCATACACAAGAGACTCATTCTAACAAAAGCTTGGCACAGAGGTAACTGAGGTCATGTTTAAAAGATACAACAAAGGATTTTTTTTAAAAAGTGAGAAGGGGAAGGGTATTTTGCAGCTACATACGTTTACTGATTCATGTCCGCCGTACTTGACCCGTATTCTGGGTTCCTGGACCACATCCAAGTTAGTTCCGGTGACTACAAGGGGAGTGTGTCCACTAGAAACAAAAGAAAAAAATACACCATGGTCAGATTTACACCTTGAACAGAAAGTTAACTTCCAGTATGTTCTCTACATTTGAAACCCTTCCACAATTTTACTCCTAGACCCACCAGTAAAATTGGCTCTTTTTGTCAAATGGTGCTGTGAAGAAGATAAGCTTGTGAAAAGGTAATGATTAAAGATGCATCAGTGGATGTAATCAAACACAACAGATGCGCCTTTTGGAAACACCAAAGGAGCCGGAACCACAATGATACTAGTTAACATTCTGGTGCTGTTCAGGGCTTTATAATATACAACAAAAACAAGCACAGAGACATGGGCTAGAGAGGGGAAGCTGCTGGCTGTTCATTGTAAAATGTCGTGAGATAGATCCCAGATCCACTCCACTACACAGCTCAGCTTGTCATAGACTACCATATGGCTTTTGGTTTTAGCGACACTCTGATGACATTAGCATAGTGTAAATGCCACAGCTGCTCTCTGGCCTGGCCTGGCCTGGCCCATTCTGTCTGCACACAGAGAGTATAGGGCCACTTCCTGACCACTACTGAAAGTGATTTTTCTATCATTAAAGGGAACATCTTTTATCTGGCTGCTCTAAAAAAAAAAAAAAAAAAAAGAAGTCCTCGAAAAAGTGTAGAAAATTAAGTCTGGATATCAGTGAAAGGGCAGGAATCATCATTCCTTCTTTAGCACTATAAAACTTAAAATATTATTGCATAGACTGTTTTAGACATTAAACATGTACGTAAATGTAAAATAAAATGACTCATGAAAATGCTAATACGTAAGAAAACCTACAATGGGCTGTTTTAAAATGTGCAAATGAGATGCAAATGTAAATGCAAATCATGTAATCATGAGGACTGGTGTGGCGTCTGCCATACAATTACTGATGCATTGTGCTGAAATATTTCAGGAAATTACATATAACCCAGCAAAAGAAGAAGGTTAGCAAGATGGAAGCAGGACATATAAGGGAAAGAAAACAGTATGCATTTGAAGTCAGTGATTTAAGATCATTACAAAAGTATAAAAAGCAATCAACTGCATCCCGTCAGAACAGCTTCCTTGTTCCTTTGGATTGATTAGACAAGTCTGAGGAACTCTACTGGAGGGATGGATCACCATTCTTTTCAAAGATATTCTCTCATTTGAAAAAGCAGTCTAATACATGGCTCTTTAATCTCCGTTAGGTTCAAAATAAATAAATGTACAGATGGGGGGACAAATTAAAGGAAAAAAACAGTGGCTCTGTATTTATTTTGCTGGCATGGTTTTCCTCCACTTGTCCTCTTACAATGAAGCATCACTGCGACTCAGCGTTCTTCTGACTGATCACTTTTATCCTATAATGAAACATTTCTATCCTGGTGGGCGTGGCCACTTACAGGATGACTCCGTACACATCGCCAGGGCATGAAGGATCACTGAATGGTTTGATGAGAATAAAAATGATGTGAATATTATGCTATTGGCCTTCACACTCATCAAATCTCAACCCAGCTGAACACCTATGAGAGATTTTGGAGTCATGTGTTAGACAGTGCTGTCCACCACCTGACTGAAAATCTTTAGGAGGAACAGTGTTCATCTCTCTAGTTCAATTTCAGAGAAGTGAACCTATGCTAAGACACAGTGAAGCTGTTCTGGTGGATTGTGCCAGCCCAATACCTTACTAACACCCTTTACATTGTTTCTTTCCCTTTAAATTTGTCCCCCCGTCTGTAATATAATGTTATATAATATAAAATTCTCATCCCACATTGACAGATACTAAAGGGATAATTAGAGCAAAATGCTAATGCGGTTTCAGAATGGAAGCAATTAGCCAGATGAAACTAATTGACTGCATTTATGCTGTCACATAGACCTTTCTCTTTACAATCTAACTAGCTGTTTCTTTTCTTAACAGCCGGTCCCATCAGTTCAGAAATACATTTGTCAATCAAATATCTTTTGTACTTTGTGCCATTGACATAGAGACACTATGGAAAAGAAACTTCCATGACCAGCTAGAATAAAATCCTCTTTCTTAAGCATTCAGATTTTGCTTTATGGGTGAAGAAGGTGCTGGAGCACATGCTTTTTGGACATACAATAGGTTTGTCCTAATTTGTTTATCAGCATGAGAATGAATGCAGGGCTCCAACTGTTCTGGACTAAAGGTGCAGGGAGGGCTGCTGCATCATTCATAACTGCAGCTCTAATTATTATTTATGTCATGATAGTATAAACATCTCTCTCTCTCTCTCTCTCTCCCTCTCTCTCTCTCTGTCTCTCTCTCCCTCTATATATATATATTACCACACCACTATCCATTACACCATCCTGTTTAACGTTTAACTTTTTATTACCAAAATGTATTCTGAGGACTCTAAAAATTGCCTGGAGAGCAAGTTACTAATCCCCTTTTTTCTCTAAATTAAAAACACCTTTTCTTCTTCCTTCCCCTCTCTCCGTGTCCTGGGGTCCTGCTGTAAGGTCTCACACTGAAATTCATTTCCATGCCATCTGCTGTACATTCACACCTCTGCCACATGTTCTGCGCATCTCCTTCTATGTCCTGTTAAAATGGCTCATCAGTCGTGCTAATTTCAGACCTGTCAGCCCTGCACTGGTATATTCAGGGGCAGACAGCAGCAGATGGACACACACTGAGAATTTCCATAGTGACGGCTGTCACCCTGCTTTTAAACTCATCCGCAGAACAGAAACTACTGTAACCAATGGGATGAGAGGTAACTGGTTAAACGTTGGTTGCTAATTTAGATCACACAGCTGCGGGAACAGATTTTTCCACCAGGGAAGATGTGCTTTAGACTGTATTTCTGTGCACTATGAGCAGTTCCAGAAACCTCTACCTGGATAGTGGAGGCAGATGAGGAGTTATGATGGGAAGCGGTTACCTTGCAATGCTCCATTCAGGCTCAATGCGCTGTACAGTGGGATCTTCGATGTACTCAAAGGTGAGTTTCTCCTTCACCTGCGCATGGTCCACACTTACAGTGATGTGCACTGGGCCCACCCCCGTCAAAGAGGGAGCAGAGTAGCACACAATCTCCATCATACTCCGCCTGTGAGAAACAGCCATACGTGAAGTTAAACTGTGATACTGCCTTGGGCTGCATGCATGATAATAAGTCAGGCATTACGACTGCCTATGCCATTATTACAACAGGGCTGCTCTCTGTTTCACTACCCATGTGATGCTAGAATGCTGAATGGTCTGAACCATTCTCAGATGTAGGCTCTGAGTTATTATTCCTGTCTGTACACTCTCATATACACATAAACACACTCCTTTAACAAAGAGGAAATGAGTCAATAACTCTAATAGAATCAAGAACACAAACCTCATCGCATTACTATATTGATGGTTATGCCAGAAAGATATCTATTATATTTCTTTATTGTACCACAGTATTGTTGAATTTTGATCAAAAGGTCTTGATTAATTTTCTATACCAGCCTTGTTCCAGATGCAGCTCAAATCACAGTTTTATATTAATGTACTCATTTCTATAATAACTTACACACTGGCATTGTATGACAGTCCAGAGATTTAAAAAATGGATTTTAAAAAATGTGTTTTTGTGAGATGTTTATTCAGCATTTTCAGAAAAAGTCTCCTAAATTTGACACTTAATTGCTGCTTGTTTATTCAATTTGAATATGTTTTAGTTCAGCTAAATCATTTTTTTAATGCTTATAAAACGAGCCTGTATCACAAGAGATCCTGCCTGCCAATCACACCACGAATGTCATTCCTTGTTGAGCTCTGGATGAGAGTGACCATTTTCTCCCCCTCAGCATATTCTAGATATAGTCGGCATTACTCATTTGGTATTTCTCTGCATGTAAACAAATAAAACTGAAGCAAAAAAAACCCCAACATAATAATTCAAAAAGCAATTTCCCAGTGCAGATAAAGTAAAGTAAGTGTAATTTTTTAAAAAGTGTTCCAGCACTGGAAATTCTCCAGGACAGAGGATTATTATTCATTCTTTCAGACAATAATTTTGATACATTTAACTGTACTGACAAAGAAACCTGTTTACTGTAGGCCCTTTTAAGTGTAACAACGGTAGCTGTGATGATTGTAGTCATACAGTATATTTATGAAATCTCCTATTGTATGGCAGTGCAGGAAAACGTATCAAAATTTATGTCAGTTTTGTCAGTAATCACATACTGAGCCAGAACAAGGTGAGCACTTACTCATAGAACTCGCAGGTCTGGTTCCCGAACAGAACGCTGACACTGCTTCCTGCACTCAGATTCATTCCAATGATGGTCACCTTAGTGCCCCCTGACTCTGGCCCTCGACTGGGTGATAGTGCAGTTACAGATGGTGTCTGAGTTAAAGAGATAAATGGACAGAAAGACCGAGAGAGAGAGAGAGAGAGAGAGAGAGAGAGAGAGAGAGAGAGAGAGAGAGAGAGACAGACAGACAGACAGACACTAATTTACCAGGACAAGTCACATTACACAGACATTCTGAACAGTTCTAGATATCTGCTACAGTTTTAAGGTATTGAAAATCCATATACTCATACAGAAGAGCCCAAAATCTTCTCTAACCAACCAGAGTGGGGATATGTCATGGAATCCTGCTGCCCCATATGGGCTTATAATCCATAAAAAATATCTGCTAAACACTCCACTGGCCCCTCCCCCTCCCCCCACCATTTTATTGTGTAAATGAAAATAGCATGTATATACAGTCTCTGAAGACAAGCAGATGGAGAATTACACAAACACACGGCTCTGAGTCTTAAAATAGACGGTGGCTCATGCACAGGGGCGAAAAATACATAACAGCATTTTCTGCCTCATCTCGTCTTATAAAACAGGCATCTGCTTAGGAATTCTACTCTGTTGTCCAGTAGCATTTTGTGGAGTTTTAGTATAAACATGCTCATTGTGTGTGGGACATGAAAGATACAGGTTATCAAAAGCCCATGGTGCAAGCGCTTCATACCAAGCGCTGAAGGGACTCCACAAACTCATCATGAAAACGGCTCTGATAATAACTGGCAGCTGTTAATTGCTGGGGGAGGGGTAATTGTGTGTGTGTGTGTGTGAATGGCAGCGCATAAGTGTCCCCTCAGGTGCTTTTTGGTGTAGGGGAACATGGCTGCCTTCCTGCCTTTAATTCAGCTAACAGCTTTCATTGTCTCCGTGTTTGCTGTGCTTTCCCCATGGTGCCACACGTTTATAATTGCTCTATGCTAAAAACTAATTTGATTATGCTGTCTGGAACTTTCCTTCATAAGCAGGAATCACACTTCCTATTCTGCTGAAAGTAGTGACAAATTAGTCCTGTAATTCCTAACTGTGTGTAATTTTTGTAAACAGTTCATTTGAAGGGTCCGTAATCGAAGGCTCCATTCAGTTCAGCGTTTTGCATCATGATTGCATCACTCACATTAGCTCACTGGTAAGTGCGAAAATAATGCCATTATCCATTATGCAAAGCAATAAAACAAATGTTTTACAGTGGGGAAGAATAACAACTGGAAATTTGAAAACGGAGATACAAACATGTTTACCTTGTTGTGATAAACACATTTAACTTCAAAAGTGACTTTAAGCTATTAACATGCTGGATTATGAAATCTGAAAATGGCATCTTAATGGGTTAAGGAAATAAATAAAGCTGAATGGTTCATGGAATGGACATTATTTATTTATTATTCATGGAATGGACGTTATTTGTTTATTATTTAAATGGGCATTAAATGTGTAAAAATGTGAAATAATGATTAGCATTTTATTCTATAACGTAAAGCTTTATCCTACACCTACCTCAGCAAGAAGTTCAAATCAGTCCCAGGGCCTAACAAATCGCTGTGTCATTATTCAGGAGCTCCCATAAATGGAACTACTAAAGTACTACCAAAATAAAGGCAAGCAATACCACATCATTCTTACAAAAATCAGAGGCATACTGGGATTTGAATCCTTACCACAAAGGAATAGAGCTGGAAAGAGCGAGCCTGCAGCTCAGGCTTACACTCTCCCACGCAGAGCTGCACAGGACCGGCCTTGGTGTCTTCTGGAGCTGCATCCAACTCACACACTATCCTGAAAATTCACATCAAATTGACAGCAATTACAGCATTGCATGTTCTCTAGGACTCTTATCTATAATGCAAAGGTATTGACATTGGAACAACAACAAGAAAATCCTAGCAGGCAGCTTATATGTCAATCAACAGGACAGCTTCATGATAACATAAATTATGACATGTATTGACTGAACTTTGCACTTAGCACTTAAGTACATTTTGAAGAAAGGTTTAGATATTATAAGCAAACCGGCTGAGTGTATATTACTTTACACACTATAGTCCATTGCATGTTCACTTTTAAAAAAACCCTATTTTCCATGCTGGTGATTCAGGTGACCGATAATGTGATTTTAGAAAACAGAGGCTATATTATTTTTTCCTGGAAAATGTGAAACAGAAGTCTGGTGCTATGTAATAACAAGAAGTGTACTCAGAGCTCTGCCAAAGCCAAGAGGCAAGTATTTTTTTTATTATGGGATCACACGCACGACAAACCCAGTTTATTTTTGCCTGCTTTCGCATCCATGCCGCTACACTAATCCTCTCCAAAATGTACGGTTTTGTTCCCTGGCCCATGCTATACCCTTCCACCAAGTTTCATGACAACCGGCCCAGTAGTTTTCTGTAATCCTGCTGGAAAACCATAAGCAAACTGAAAAATAACCTCCTTGGTGGAAGTAATTAGAAGAGAGCATAGAGAGACCACAGTCCAACCCACTTCTTCTTCTTTGCTATAGACTGACAAGACTGAGGTTTGTGATTTTACAAACTTTACCCAGATAAAGTTGCTGAGACCTAAAATCAACTATTCCAAGAAGCACATGCCCCTTTCACATGACGTACTCTTTCTCTTTCAGTAAATTAGCTTTTCCACCTCGTCCATCGGTCCAACTGCTACTTTAGCAGCACAATTTGTATCACAAATGGTAAATTCACTCGCAAATTGCGGCATCTCTTTATATAAAGAATCGTGGTGGCAATTGCAAAAGTCCAGCCTGATTTCCTGTCAATACCATCATATTTCTGCCATTGGTGCTCAATTGCTATGCCACAGATGTTCATTCAAGAGGAATTGGCCCCTGCTTGGGCATCCAGAGAAGAAGTCTGCCACATCCTCATAATGTTTGCACCCTGCTGTGTCATAAATACGGCCCCTAACAGAGCACTGAAGGCCTGTGTAAATCACAGTGAGTAGCTGCAGCAGATCAATACTATTTTATCATACTCTCTGATCTGATGTCACCCGTGCAGGCAGGTTTCCAGATCAAATGACATAATAAAAATGTGACACTCATCAATTGGCACTTGTGGAGAGTAGTGTTCCTCGACAATTTTAGGACATACATGCAGTACACCGGTGTAACACCACTGCATACAAGTTCAGCATTCTGAAAGCAGCTGTAAGCAGCAGTGTTAACTCTGTGAAGGTGCCAGCCAAAGATAAATGACTGTATCTGATGGTATTTGGGGTGACGTAATGGCTCTAGAGGTTACACAGTGGAGAATTTCTGCTTTGTAGGCTCTAGTATTGCGTGTGTAGCCCCTACCCTCATTTCCTCCTGACACTCCTCCACAGCCTCATACAAATGAATTCACCCCGGCTCTACCCTACTTGGATTAAAATGCTGTCAAAGGCGAGGAGGACTGACAAATCTCCTCCCTTTCATGTCACGCATTTCAATTACAGCTGCCCTGGCTTGCTTCTGCCCCATGACATGCTGCACCAAGGCGCAGGGAAAAGCAACCAGGCTGGACACACAGACAGGAACTATTTATAGATCCTCAAAACACAAAACACACGAGGCAAAAGAAAATTCTGCACCCAATGTGCTGTATCCCTGGCTTGGAGTCAAGGCTAACCTTCTACATCTCTAAAGATTTGCTCTGGAATAAGGTCATGGTATAAAAACACTGTCAATTGTAAAGTTCACAGAATCCTGTAGTTCACTCAACCTTAAAAGGCCATGGCATGTTGTAGCAGCTACATTGTACTTTCAGCATGAGCAACTTCCTACAAATGGCCATGTGTGATCACGCTTCAGAACGTGTAAATAAGACTGCAGTACCCATGACATTAAGGTGTAGTCTCAAGTGGAGGGTGGTGTGCATACACACGGTACTCACTAATTAATAGCTTACCTTATTAGCACCAGAAGCCTTTGCCTGACTACACAGCATCTTAGGGTCTTTATTAATTTCATGCCCATTTTGAATTTAAAAAACTCTGCAAAAGTGATGATTCAAAGAGAATTGGGGTTGATCCCAAGTGTTGAGCGTGTGCACAGTTCTATAGTAGAATACAACTCTGTTAATTTGATAGGAACTCGTGCTAGAACAGCTAATAATAAAATATTATAAAGATACTTGGCAATGAATTTGGTATGAACGCTTTCCTGTTACGCTGCTCAAGATGCATAATGGGAAAAATTCATTTAGCATCCCAGTGCTTCAGTTAGCAAGGCAGCCGATGGAAAATGGCTTATTTTTAAACGGACATATTGTAATTGAACAAACCAGGGCTTGAAATGCGGGTAGGACGGAGGTTGGATTGGGTGTCTGATTTTGGGGGAAAAATTGCACTTGATAATATTCTCATCCCAGGACAGATTATTTGATAAATGTTAGCAATATTTAGAGTCGCAACAATTGATCAATTAACTGATAAGTTGCCAACTATTTTGAAAGTTTGTTAATCACTTTGAGTATGCTTTAAAGCAAGAAATAAAAATCATAATTCTCCGATTCCAGTTTCTTAAATTAGATTTATTTCTGCTTCCATTTGTTTTCAATCGATGAACAGCAAATAACTTATAATCGACAGATTGAGCGACAATGAAAATTGTTATTTGCAGCCCTAATAATAGTTTGTGACTTGTTAATTAATGAATCCTGGTAATGAGTTTTTTTTAAACTTTTTTTTACATTATGTAATTAGTATATTTTAGTTGATAAATATTCCAACTATACTGTAACATACTATAATCAATAACTTATGAACAACTTTCCATATTTCTGTATTCAGTAAGCGCTCTTGTTGATGAACAAGGTGCTGCCTTGGAGATACTTGCAGGAGCCTGTAAAATCTGGGTTAACTAACCATTCAGCAAACAAGTAAACACAAACAGATGCTGAGTGATTATTGCTGAGAAGGGAGGGAGGGAGCGGGCAGTAGGGTGGGGAGCAGTCTCCCAGCGGAAGAAGACTAGCCAGGTCTGCCTCTGCACTAATTAGCCTTTTATTTCCTGTTGGAGATGGCTGTGAATGTAATCTTCAGGATGCCTGTCCATCATGAGTTGTTTGTATTGCCTTTGTGAAGATGTTCCTGTGTGAGGAAAACTGCCAGCAGGTTCAGCAGAGCACAGCAGAACCCCCCTGAACACCCCTTATGGAGTGGCTAGCACATCTTCTGGCTATGACAACTCTAATTGGGTGCTTTTGACTCTGACTAGTCTGTAAACTATGTTGTCTTCCACTGTGTTAGCGAGAGTGTTCTATTTGTAACAGATTAGTTTTTTTTCTGTTCTGCAGGGCGGTTAATGTAGGGCATTATGTTTTTCCAGAGCACTCTATTCTGAGACAGAAAGATGAGCTAAACTAGATTTTCCTTCCAATCATGACACAGTTTAATTTACAAGATGTATTGACATTCTGCAAATAACCTTATTTAAATGATGCACGAGTCAGATGAGTGCAGATTCAGGTTTGGTTTCATGGTTATTCAGGGACTCACTGTTCTGCAATGATGTAGCCGTCCTCTTTTGGGGTACACCGCACTCCTGCCACCTGCACGTTATCTTCCATTTCAGAGAAAGACAGACCCAGATTCACCCCGCGGATCGTCACCCTGGTGCCCCCTTCTGGAGGCCCAGCTACTGGTGTCACCTGTATGGAAAGGGAAAAGAGAATAAAGGTAATTACTTAATGCAGATCTAATACAAGAGATGGAATTGCTTTTATATAATTTTATACCATAACAAGCAGCTAGAGATTGTTGGGTTCCGTAACTGCCTGTATGCCTAAAGTTTATAGTGGGGACTTTCACACACTGATTGATTTTATATGCTAGCTTATGCATGATAAGTTATATGTATCACAAAAGGCCAAATAATTGTCTGGAGACCTGCTTGAATCAGATCTGCATGCTGTCACCCGGGGCGATAAATCAACTGTGAGACCGTATCAGTACTTATTGCTGCCCATTTTCTCATAAAATACAATATGGCAGCCCAGCATGACCTTGGCTGTGGGTGCCATGCAGCCTTCTGTGCTGTTAAAACCCCTGAGTGCATCAGTCCCTTCAGTCCTGGCCCTTCTCCAGAGAGGATAGGCAGATGGAGAAAGAGTAAGAGATAGAGGTAGAGAGAGGGACATGTGCACTCAACAGTCCACTACATACACAATCAATAAACAATTAGTGGGCGGGCATGCAAAAGTAAAAGCTATTCAGCTACAGTTCTTAGGCCGTGACTGTTCACTGATCTGAGACTAGTCACGTTCTGTAATCTTGCTCAGAATACCCCAGGAGAACTGAGCCTACACGACCGACTGCTGCAGTCTAGTCTCCATTTAGTGGACATTAATTGTTTAGGATGTAAAGGAAGCTTGTCACGGCAATGCCCGAGGGCACGGATACATGAAACTTATATTAGTTCTGGGCCACGAAGCACTTTGGAAGGTGAACAATGTGGTTAAAAAAAGCAAATGAGAAAGTATTTCTAAATATATCTATATCAGACTACAATTGCCATGACTAAACCTGAATTCAACCATTTTACATAAGGCTATACAGGAGCAATAAAGACAAGACTGGTTGTTCAGTGTGCACCGCTATACAGGGTTAAAGACTGCCTTGTGCAGAGGCGGAGGCTAGAGTGAAGATTCGCACCAAATCTAATAGAGATGGGTCTGTCAAAAAGGAAATAGTGCTGCGTGTACTCCCTGCAAAGTCTAGACAACAACAGACTATCTATCAGTAGAAGGTCTGATAATGTTCATCGCTCTAAATGATTACGAGTCTGCTTTCATGGCAAGAACTTTATTGCAAATGGCTGACCAGGGATCAGACTTGCACCTGGAAACAGTGGTTTAGGGCAGTCATGCATGCTGGAACTATAGCGAGTTCAACTGAGAGTGGGACATGGTGCTCAGGTGCCTTGAGCTTGTTCAGTTTTTGTCACAGTGTTCACATGTTCTGCTGCAGTGATATGTATAAACATGCAGGAATGGATAGCCAATGTGACTGTAATGGGCAAAAGTCTTGCTGTAGCAGTATAAGTGTCCAATGCACATTGTACTGATGGTGTTTACTTTCTTTAAATTGATTGCTGCAGTTACCTTCTCTGTGCAGATCATTTAGGCAGTATTCATTCACATTCATCATTCACACGTAGGAACGAGCCAAAACAACAGATCCAAGACCATCTGCACTGATCTGTCTGCTTTTAAGCTATCCTTAGCATAGTGCTATTGTAAGAAAGAGATCTGGCTCTGAGTTATACTGAACTGAAGTGCAGAAAATGAAACAAATACGAGCTGGGAGACAGAAATGATAGAGATGCCGGTGAAAGGCAGTGTGTTTGGGATATGTTTACCAAAAAAAAAAAAAAGAATGCTATGTGAAAAGAATATTAAATATGGTACACAAAATGTTTAGCCATTGTTGTTATTATTAAACCATTCAGTATGTAGCTCTGTGTTCTCTGTGCTCGAGTGATTTCCATGATTTTAGTGTTGCTTTGAGTGTCCCCTTTTGTATGCCCTCAGCAAATGTTTTTTGGGTCTTTTACTTATTCATAATATGAAACCGAGCCAAATAACAAAACAAAAAAACCCCAAAATACTAATGTCACTCTGATTCAGACTCAGCAAACTGATGAATACATTTACATGTGACATTTACACATTTGGCAGATGCTTTTATCCAAAGCTTCTTACCATTGTCCTGAGCAGGTCAGGGTTAAGGGTCATGCTCAGGGGTAGTGCCTGGATTCGAACATCATCTTATCAATAGCTCACAGCCTTGACCTGCTGACTAATAGGTGTGAAAACACTCGAAGGAAACAAATACACTGAAGTGAGTGTGACTGGCCAGCCATGACATTGAAAAATGTTTTATCCTACATGGGTCACCATGCTGCTGTCTGTGAATTCACACTTGAAAAGTCTTTAACCTGCTTTGAAGAGGCGGCACTGTGATGTTAGACTCAGTGGATGGACAGAACTGGCCTGCAATGGAGCAATCCTCACAAAGCTTAGCAAGGGGCAGTAATGTAGTAGTAGCACAGCAATTTCACCCTCATTAACTGTCCCAGTTCTGGCCTGCAGACAGAAATCAGACCTTCCAACAGAATCTTTATGCTTCACACACTTCTGAAGGGAGCTGCTTCCCTGGGGCTAACTGAGATAACACACACTCTTCTATATGTGTGTGAGTGCTTGACAGCATCTCGGTCTCACACACACACTCACACAGGCCAGTGTGTGGTGTCTTGACTGTGTACACTGGTGTAAAGCATGGCGTCTCTCTGCTCTCTGTGTGTGCGTATCCTGTGGCACTGTTCACAGTGTAATCCTGTTAAGAGGACAGGCGTTGCCCGCTTCATTCCCTTGACTGTCACATGCAAAGAAGCCTAATATGCCAGAAATAAAAAAAGGCCGCCTATTTCCTCTTCTCACACTGGTCAGGGAGGCAGGGGGTTAACTGCATATGCTGGATCAGTCTGTTGATTACAAAATCGTCCATAAACAAGCTGATTTGCCATGCTGTGTGCCTTGTAAGACGCCAAACTTTATGCCGAGCATCAGAGAATTCCTTTGTGCCATAAAACCCAGGCCAGTCTTGGAAGTGAAAAGGATGAGCCAAAGATGAGGATGCTGGGAATACAGTAGGAACTGTACGTGCATGGCGGTTTATTCAAGCTTAAACGTACACAAAGTGCAGCAATGTACCGGTTGCTAGACACTGACAGAAGAGATTTGTGTTTGCCTAGGGGGATGTGGGGACAAAACATCCTCAGTGCTTTGACTCATAATTCAGAGAAAAGCTTGTTCTATGTATCAGCTTTAATATCTGCTACTGAACAAATGTTGTCCTTGAGCTAAAACTGTGCAGTGTTCACACTGTGGCAGTTTTTAGCTCCAGACAGTGACAGAGAGAGAGAGAGAGAGAGAGAGAGAGAGAGAGAGAGACAGTGGGGTTATTGGGAGTGGTAGAATATCTGAGTAGCTCTGAACTAAATGTGATGTTGACACTCAGAACAAAAGACCTGTCTACTGAGAAATAAAAGTAAATTTTACAACAGTATATGCACGCATAAATGGTGGATTTATTTCTGTCCTTTGAGACTTCTTTCCCTCTCTCATTGTGGTGTATATCAAGAGAGTCATAATAAAGTGTGCAGAAAAAGGAAAGAAGGTATGATTTGTGACTCCAGCCAGCACAGACTGTTTTATGGTGGCTCAGGCATGTCCCATTTTGCTGCTGGAACACACTTTATGGGCTTGATAAAATTCAGATTATGACTTGTTTCTTGCTGCATAAACCACACACTAAATGCCCTATTTGTGTTTAACTGCCTTTTAACTGATGGCACACAGAGATAAAAAATATATATATAAAAAACAGGGAAGGAAAGAAAGAGCCCCTAATCGTCTGTTTCTCTTCAGCTGAAGGGTAAAGCTACACTAATATGTTGTCATCATAAAGCAGCATTTTACAACAAAAAGATCTCTGTCCAGATGAGCGTTTCAGCTCTGTATCAGAAATAATCTTCACTTTACATGACCATTCACATACAAGTGGGCATATACAGGGGTTAGACAATGAAACTGAAACACCTGTCATTTTAGTGTGGGAGGTTTCATGGCTAAATCGGACCAGCCTGGTGGCCAATCTTCATTAATTGCACATTGCACCAGTAAGAG
>JAOUQY010000020.1:21365269-21376028 GCA_028566355.1 Doras micropoeus
AGCTTGTGAGCACAGTCAGAGCTACAGGTATCCTGGTTATAGACTTCAATAATCTTCTGCCCCAGTTTCCCAGTTACTTTCCCATGTTAACATTGCAAGCCTTGATAGCTTTACTCATTGTGCCCATCAGGAGGTAGCTATGACTGCACTGTGTTGCTAGCATGATTGATTGAGCATCCCTCCTGTTCCATACAATCTCCCTGAGCCTGCCACCAGTACACACAATGAGGCTCACTGTTCATGTTCATATCCGGGAAGCTGTTCTTCTAAATCACGTCCATCCATCATTCTAACATGGCCCAAGGTGAATCCAGAAATGCAACATAGAGCTAACACTGAAACAGGCCAGACAATTTATTGGCATGAAGAAAAATTAATTGAGAATGCCGGATTGAAAATGGGTCATTTTCACAACCCAGCACTGTGTCAATATTGGACAAACACAGCATTGGGTAGTTTTGACCCAGCACATATGGCTTGAATATGGGTTGAAAAGGATTTGCAAATCATTGTATTCTGTTTTTATTTATGTTTTACACAACATGCCAACTTCATGGGAATTGGGGTTGTATATAAAAATATCAATGAACTTACAAGTCAATTACGGCAAACAACTTATCTTACAAAATGAATTTCCAGACTCTTTTCAGAAAGGGATAGCTGGTCAGTGATGAACATTACAGTTCAATGGCAAAAATAAATGTCCTCAGTAGTCTTTCTGAGACTTAAGGCTGTTCAATTTAAGATTAGCTAACACGCTAACATTATTGTTAAACTGGTCAGCTAAAATGGCGGTAGTTTGACGAAATTCGATTGTAAACGACTTTTTACCTTGAAAATTGTCAGGTGGCTTGTTTTAGCTTTTTTTGTATGACAAATTTTTTTTATGTTTAGCTCTTACTCATACATTTCACCAACTAATCAAAAAATAAGCACCAAAACACAAGATAAATAATTTTATAATTCACTTTACTCAGCTGGTAGTATTGGTGCAGCCTCTTTCAGCGGGAGTGATGAGGTGATGGAGGCGCGAAACTGACGTCCATAGGTCGTGTTTCGTGCATGTTCCCTTTCACGTCTGATCTCAAAACCCAGCAACACTGGGTTTTTGAAACTACCCAACAAACTTCAAAATAACCCAGACCACAGAGTCTGTGTTCAAAGAAATGGCTATGTGCACAAACAAAGGTGAAGTCCTTGTGTCCGGAGCAGCACTAAACACCACTCCTGAAGAGCTGAAATATTCTTTGGCAGTTCTGTCTACATTGCCTGTCTAGGCTATCCAAATATACACAGATGTATTGGGCCTCCAACAGCAGAGTTCAAATAGTGGCGGGATCCATGAACAAAAATGGATTCTATAGGAATTCCATTAAGATTGTCAATGACCTTGATATTTCTGACGAGGACAAAAGCAGAGATCTCTTGTGGAAAGTCAGGCCCCTTCTGAGCAAAGTGAGGCAAGGATGTCTAAATCTAGAACAGGAAAATTGTCCATTGATGAGCAAATGATTCCATTTACTGAGAGCTGCCCAATTCACCAGTACGTACCAGGCAAACCATACCCCAATGGATTGAAAGTTTTTGTTTTGGCCACACCAAGTGGTATGGTCTTAGATTTTGTGGTTTACCAAGGTAAGACCACCTTCAGAGTCACAAAGGGATGGGGCACTGGAGTACAAGCTGTCCTTTATTTGGCAGAGACTCCTGAGGAACCCACCTGTTTTTTGACAGTCAATCTCCTGGACAAACTGACAGAGAAAGGCTTGACTGGTACTGGAATGCTCATGAAGAGCAGAATTCCAAAGGAGTGCAACATTATTGGTGATCAAGCCATCAAAAAGAAAGGAAGAGCGGCATCTGAGATGGTGGTCAGGTGAGGTCCTGAAATTGCTGTCATCAAGTGGTTTGACAACAAACCATTGGTCATGGCATTCTCTGCCTATGGCATTGAGCCACAGGACATATGCAGTAGATGGTCTAAGAAAGAGAAAAGATATGTCCATGTGTAAAGACTACTGGCAATTGCTGAGTACAACAGAAACATGGGTGGTGTGGACCTGGCCGACAGGATGCTAAACTTCTACAGGATGGCCACTTGCACGTGGAAATGGACAGTGCGTACAATTTTCCATTTTTTTGCTTTGGCAATCACCAATGCATGGCTTCAGTATAAGACTGACAACCAACTTCTGGGAAAGAAACCACTGAAGTTCCTTGAATTCAAATTGCTCCTTGGTGAACAGATGATTACTTGGGGATAAGTGGGAATCTCCAGTGAGAGTGAAGATGACTACACTCCCCCACATCAATAGTGGAAACCTCAGCCAAATCCTGCTCTGAGACACTATGGGGCCATCCATCTCCCAGAGATGGTGGATGAAATGCATGCATCAAGGTGTCGCAGATCTGGCTGCAACAGCAAAAGATGATATATAAAAAAAAACATGTGCAAGGTCTTCCTCTGTGTTTCAAAGAAGGGAATTGCTTTTTGATATATCATACTCCATGAACATAACACCATAACATTAAAAAAACACCAGAGTTCCAACACTGGACATACACCAGAAAAGAGTCATTTATAGATTAGTTCAGCTGTTGCTAGTTTCAGTCATAAATTTTATGTCAACTTGGAATTTTCTTTGGGATTTATTTGCTGTGATTATGATTCAGTTTCATATGTACTGTGTTCTGTAGTGGACACATTCTGATACTTTTAAGATAAAAAGATTTTTATAAATAAAAGCTGGATTAAGAAAAAATGAATTGGCAGACATTTTGTTCCTGGTAGTCAGGAGGATATTAATAATAGCAATTATTTTTACACCAAAAATCAGCCTTAAAGAACATCTAAAAGGATGTTTAGTCATCTAAATGGATGTCAGTCACACTAAATAACATTTTTGGCATTCCTTTTATAGAATAGTCTATGCTTTATTTAACATAAAACACTACTCATGTGTTAGGTTGGGTGGTCTGAGCAGAAATTTCCCCCAAAAGGTGAAGTGAAACCTACACCACTGCCTTTAAGATTTAAAAATCATCACACACATCAGTTTATTCTAACACAAACGACTCATTAGGGCACGCGCTTCATTACGTCTGTCTTTATGATGTTATTTGTTCTGTTGGTGTTTATGAGCGTCTCCATGACGATTTGAGAGAAACAGAATATTTCTAACTGATTCACTTTGAGAGACCGGACAAGTGACACTTAAACACTTAAAACAAAAGTTTATTCAAGAAACTCGAGCAAATTCAGCCATAGTTTTGAACGCAGCGAACCGGAAACTTTGCAAAACGAAGACAAGAGGAAACAATGAGGGCAGCTATGTTTCTCTCTCAAGAGAAAGAGACCCGGTTAATAAAACCCGCAGATCTGGAGCTTCTGTTTTAAAAATCCCACACTCTCCATGTCCGGAAGTGAAGCCGCATTTCAGCAGAGCGAGTGCAGAGCAGGTCACGCTCAGTGACGTCACTTCCTCCCAACCAATCAGCGCGCGCAGGATCGTAGCGGCTACTGAAGGCGTGAGCCTCCCTCAGCTTCCCTCACAGGTAGGGATCATGAGAGAGCTCCTGTCTGCTCCTAAACTGCTCCTGCTGCTGAACTAAACTCTTTTCAAGTCAAATAAGGGCCCAAAGTCTAATTTCACTTTAACAGCCAATTAGTAATAAACTAAACGAAGTCAGTGTTTGCGCAGTTTTATAAGGACATTGGCTGTAAATTGTACTGAGCCTCTTGAAGTATCTGACAGCTCTTCTGCAAACGGTTGCAGTTGTTTCTGGGGTTTTTTTGCATGCACACCCCAGTATAACCTTCATTATTCATTGTTCATGTTCACTCTGTGTTTTGTCTGTTACTTCATACTGTCCTTTCTTTACTGACATACAAACATTTTCTGTAACATTTGATTTCTAATGGAAAAGTAATATTTGCAAATATAAAATGTTTCTGCGCTGACTCAGTAATGCAGAAGCCATAAAATAAATCTATCACACAATTATTTCACAAGATTAGGATGCTTAAGACTTTTCTACAGTAATGTATGTATACCGCTATTCTCTTAACTGTTTAGGCTAGTTTGTAATCATTTTCATTTTACATTTTTTTTCCATATGACTTTAACAATAATAATAATAATAAAAAAGACAAAATCAAAAGGCCCATGAATGCCTTCCTGGTTTGGGCAAGGATTCAGCGCCCTATCTTGACCAAGGCCAACCCAAATCTCAGCATTTCAGAGATCAGCGTGCAGCTTGGGATCGAGTAGAGCAAACTGAGTGAAAAGAGAGCACCCTACTATGCAGAATTACTCAAGCTAAGCCGGGAACACAGAGAGAAATCTCCTGGTGATGTGCACATGGTATTCAGACAGTTCAGGCCAACCCTGTACTTGAATTAGTTTTTAAACTTTTCTGTCCTGTAATGTAGATTGGGATTATAAGCCGAACCCAGGGAAAAGAAAAAGAGTGGACCTAGGAGTGTCACTGCTAAACAATGTCTCACCAAGCGTAGCAGTGCTTCAGAGATCTGCGCCTCATGACATCCCTGAAACATCACCCTGTACCTTCCCCTCACACGACTCAGCCATGCAGACTAGTCTAATGTTCTCAGGTACAAAATCATGACATTCTGATTCATCTTACACACAGGAATGGCCCTTTTTCCTCAAAGCTGAGTATTTTTAAATATGATTGTAAAAAATGAGCATACTCAAAGTCCATCAATTGATAAATTACTACCAGTAAAATACAGAGTACAAAGTTTTATTATTTGTTTTTAAAGCCTTGCATGGCCTGGCACCACGCTACATTTCTGCATTGCTCCACCATCATTCCACCTCACGATCCCTCTGATCTTCTAACCAGTTGCTCCTAGCCATCCCACACTCACGGATGAGGTCCAAAGGCGATCAGGCCTTTTCTGTAGCCGCACCAAGACTTTGGAACTGTATCCCGACTCATATAAAGGAATCCCCTACCTTAGATCATTTTAAGACAAACTTAAAAACACATTTATTTTCTCAGGTATTTGAATTGTTTTAAATATCATATATCTGGTGAATTGCATGTGCTTGTTTTATATTATGTTTGGTAGTTTGGTTGTTTTATTGTTTTATGTTTGTGTATTAAGTTTATTTTCTTGTACAGCACTTTGACTGACACTAGCTGTCTTTTAAATGTGCTATATAAATAAAGGTGACTTGACTTGACTTGACTTGATTTAGAGCACTGTTGTGTAAAAGCAATATCACACTAGCAGTCATGGTGTTACCTATGGCCGAATCACAGCCCTGCTGGTATTCAATATAACAGCACTCTTGCTCATGTGATATTGTTTAATTATGGTGCTTACAATTTCCTTTTGCATTTTCATTCATTAATTCCATTTCAGTAACTGGTTTATCCTGGTTCAGCATTACCTGAGGGAAATTCGATTAATAATGTTATGAATTTTAATAGATTTTATACTACAGTCCTTTTCAGGGTATTTCCAGAACAGAATTGGTTTCTCAGACAGAGTTAAAAAAAAAACAAGGCACAAAGTCCAAAAAACAAAGGCACAAGGTCAGAATCAAAAGCACAGAGTCCAAAAAACAAAAGGAGCAGAGCATGGTTTAGAAGGAGGGAAGCAGGGAGCAAACTATAAAATAAAGCACAGTTCAAAGCTCACAAGATCTAAAAATGCACAGCAAGGGTGAGGGCAGGAATACACCACGCTCTGGCATGGGGCTCTAGGGAAAAACATAAACAGACACCGCTAAGAGGCAGGTGGGAATCAGGCAAAACAAAACCGAAACTTTTAAAGAGAGTAGCTAGGAGAGATACTTAACTTGAATTCAAGGCTGAGAGATTCATTGAGACCACTGGTGTGGAGTAGGGAAGACGGTCGTTGAGCTGTGCTGAGGAGTGCTGGATGGGCTTCTTTTATACTCCTCAGCGCAGCTTAACAAGCTAATTAATCATGGCCACCAGCAGGTGCACCCGATTTGCAAGGCCCTGTGGGAGATGTTGTTCGTGCATGTAGTCCTCCCAAAGGGCATTTTGGGCACCCTCTATCGGTCGTGGCCATGTCAGAGCCCCCAATCCCCCCGGGCGTGGGGCCTCGCCTCTTATCCGCCACCCTCTTCATTTGGGTGACAGCCTTGGACAGGTGTTGGTGTACCTGCGCCCAGACCCTCTCTCTCCTTTTAAACCACACATCGACAGCAGGGCTCTCTGTGGGTGACCTCAAATGGGGTGAGGCTGGTGGAGGTGTGCTGAATCGAGTTCTGGGCTTACTCGGCCCAGGGAAGATAGCGAACCCATTCCTGTGGCTGGTGCTGGCAATAAAGCCTAAGAAACTTGGTTAGTTCTTGATTGACTCTTTCAGTCTGACCATTAGCCTGAGGGTGAAAGCCTGAGGTTAGACTCAACGAGACGCCCAGTTTATCCATGAATGAGGTCCATACCTTTGAGATGAATTGGGGCCCTCAATCACTCACAATGTCCTCTGGGAGGCCATAGAACTGGAAGACGTGGTTAAAGAGAGCCTCTGCTGTCTCCATCACTGTGGGCAGACCTGCGAGGGGAATAAACCTCACTCCCTTTGAGAACCAGTCTACAACCACAAGTATAGCCATCTGGCTCTGTGACTGCGGTAAGTTAGTGAGGAAGTCGACGGCTATATGGGACCATGGCCTTTCAGGGGTAGGAAGTGGGTGAAGTTTACCTGCTGGCAAGGTTGTGATACCTTGGCCTGGGTGCAGGCCAAATAGGAGGAGATGAATCCTTGGATCTCCTTCATTCTGCTTGCGTGCATCATGCATCATGCATCATGCATGACGTGGGCCCAAGTGATGAGGGAGCTGCGCAAAGAGGATGGGCAAAGAGCTTACCTGGGGGACACTGGACATTCCCCCTGTCAGGCTGGAGCTCTTGAATCTTCTTGTCCAGCTCCCAAACAATGGCATGTAGAAACTTGTGCTCAGGGGATTATGGGCTCTGGTCTTGCGGTGTCTAGATCGGACTGATGAATTCTGGATAGGGTGTCTGCCTTCCTATTCTTGGAACTGGGCCTGTAAGAGGTCAGAAAATTGAAGCAGGAGAAGAAGTTTGCCCACCTGGCCTGGTGAGAGTTAAGGCACTTGGCAGCTCTGAGGTAGTCCAAATTCTTGTGGTCCGTGTAAACTATGACTGGATGCTGGGATTTCTCCAACCAGTGCCTCCATTCTTCCAGAGCCAGTTTCATGGCGAGCAGCTCTCGTCCCCCACATCGTAGTTCTGCTCGGCTGGAGAGAGCTTCCTGGAAAAGTAGGCCACTGGGTGGAGATGGCCGGCTGGCCCTGCCTCTTCGCGAGAACGGCCGTGCTGCTGTCAACCGTAAATGGCGGGCTGGGGTCTGGTTGTCTCATGATGGGCGCCGTCGTGAATGACTTCTTGAGGAGTTGGAAGGCCTGCTTGGTGCCCGGATTCCACTTTAATGTCTTGGCAGTTCATGGCTACACCGTCCAGACCAATGTTGTATCCCAGGAACTCCACCTGGGTCTGATGAAAGTGGCATTTCTCCTGCTTGATGTAGAGTCCATTTCTTAGTAATCGGTGGAGGACCTCCTGGACCTGCTGAACATGGACTGAGAGATTGGGAGAGAAGATCAAGATGTCATCAATATACACAATAACACATTTACCCTACAAGTCCCTGAATACTTAGTTGACCAGATTCTGAAAGATGCAAGGGGTGGATGCTAGGACATATGGCATTACCAAATATTCATAGTGTCTGGATGCCATTCTAAATGCTGTCTTCCACTCATCCCCTTTGTGGACCCAGACAAGGTTATAAGCACTACAAAGGTCCAACTTGGTGAACACCTTAGTCCCTCTAAGCTGCTCCAGGGCTGAGGGGATGAGTGGAAGAGGATACGGGTATCTGACTGTGACCTTGTTGAGCCCCCGGTAATTGATACACGGCCTGAGGGCCCCCACCCCTCTTCTAAACATAGAAGAACCCTGCTGAGGCGGGTGACAAGGAATGACGAATATGACCTTGCCTGAGGGCCTCCTGGAGGTAATTCTCCATTTCCTGTTGTTCTGGGACAGACAGAGCATAGATCCTATTGCGTGGGGGGGTGCATCCTAGCAGGAGGTCAATAGTCAATAGGTCAATCATATGGCCGGTGTGGGGGCAGGCCTTTGGCCCAACCTGAATACTTCCCTGAGATCATAGTAATCGGGGGGACCTGGATCTCAATGCCCGAGTCTGGACTTTCGAACTGGGTGGTCCGGACAGGGCAGATATCAAGGCTAAGGCATTGTGAGAAACAGGACGTGGACCAGCTCAGAATCTCCCCTTCTTTCCAGGATATGGAGGGGTCATGGAGGTGGAGCCAGTCAATTCCCAGCATTATCGGGTGCTTGGGCGAATTGATGAACAGGAGGGAGATTTCTTCCTCGTGGAGAATACCAACCTTGAGCTTAAGAGGGATGGTTTGGTGCGTGACCGTCCCACTCCCGGTGGTTTGTGAGCATCAGTTCATGATGATGTGATCACTCTCCCCACAGTAGAACCACAGGTCCTGTTTGACTCTTCTCTTTCTTTCCTGGGCGGACAGACAAAGGGGGCCCAATACCATGGGCTCTGGCTCCTCTGACCGGTTATCTGAATGCTGATTGCGCACCAGATTATTGATGTCCCTGCATGCCAGCTCCTTTTGGACCTCGGCATTGAGACCCCTCCGAAAAGCTATCTTGAGGGCCGCCTCGTTCCAGTTGCTCTCTGCTGCCAGCGTCCAGAACTCAAGGGCATAGTCAGCTGCTCTCTGACTCCCCTGTAATAGATGAGATGCTCTCTGGCATACCAGCCGTCAGTGCTGTGATCAAATACTTGGCGGAATTGTTCAATGAAACAAATGTAAGAGCGAGCCTCCTCACCTGCATGGTGCCAAAGGGCGGTTGCCCACTGGAGTGCCTTTCCACTGAGCAGGCTAATGATCACGGCGACCTTCTGCTGATCTGACAGCTCGCCATGGAATGTAAAAAATAGATCGCACTGGAGGAGGAACCTTTTACACCCCCCAGGTTTGCCACCATACCGCTCTGGGAGGGCACCGACAGCACTGGTTGCTGGTGTGGGAGTGGCTTCCAGACGTTGTCGGGTTGCCTCCCAGGGGCAAATGGCAGCATGGATGTCCTCCAGATGCTGCATGCTGTGCAACAGCGTCTGCTGTAGCGTCATTGTAGCGACTCCATGGTGGTAGATCAACCTGTAATGATCCCACACAGGGTAGAGTCAAGGGCAGACTGTTTATTTTCATGTAGAATATTAACCAGGTAGACAGAGTTCAAAAGACAAGGTACATAGTCCAAAAAACAAAGGCACAAGGACAGAAACAAAAGCACGTATTCATATTCACAAGTACCACTGTCTCCTAACAACATGTTCTTCACTTCACCTCCTTGCCATTATGTTGAACCGTTCTACATGCCCGAGTCGACATTCTACCAGAACAGGTGAGTTGGTCAGCTGCACTGGATCTCTTTCAGAAGACAAATGAATGCAATTGAAGTGTTGCTGTGGCCCCTTATGTAATTGCCATAATCTAATGGCCAGTTCCCTGGCTTTGAACACTCATATTTACAATTACCACTGTCCCCTAGTGACACATTCTTCACCCTACCTCCTTGCCATTATGTTGAACTGTTCTACATGCCCGAGTCGACATTCTACCAGAACAGGTGAGTTGGTCAGCTGCACTGGATCTCTTTCAGAAGACAAATGGATGCAAATGAAGTGTTGCTGTGGCAGCTTAATTAATTGCCATAATAACTACTTGCTCTGTAATATGCAGCTAGAATTCTGTTTCAGTCTGTTTACAGCCCCTTGCTTTCTTCTGACTACCCAAGCAGTATGACTCATCACATGGACCTGTACAACAGCTCTTTCCAGGACTATGATGTCTTTTCTGCCTTAGACCAAAATTGGACATTGGAAAATTGACCAACATCAGAATACAATAAGCATAAGTGTTGCCTGACTGATGGATCTCTGGACCAATCAGCTGTGGAGATCACAACCGCCCACACAGTGCATCCAGTGTGCAGTGTGGAGAATTCATTGGAGTGTTCCTCCAACCATTCCTGAGTGATCCTAGCTCAATGACACAGGGCATTGTCCTGTTGAAAAATTGCACTGTTGTCAGAAAAGACCTCCTGGAGATATGGGTACAGATGGTCAGCTAAAAGGTCCTGTAGCATTCACCAGTCAAGGATTGTAGTACAAGATGGTAGAAGCAGTATGATGCTTTGAGCAATGTTCCATGGGGAAATCTTGGGTCCTCAAAGTTCAGAGGGGGGTAAAAGTCCCCCCAATAAATCCTGCTCACAGTGTGATGTGTTTTGTTTTTATTTGCTTTGTTTAGATTTGACCAAAGTTATTATTAATTTTAATTAACATTATTTATATTCACCCGTAGAATTATTGTTGGGGGATCACCCTCCAGTTCATGCTGGATGTCACTCACCAGATCACTGGCAGCAGCTGCTCATTCCTTGTGTAGGATATCCTATGTTTTATTTAGATTGTTAGATTGGGTGGTGATCTTTTTTAATTCGTTACCTGAAAGCGCTCTGAATTAAGCACATCACATTCAAACTCATTTTCAAAACTAATGATCATACTTCTGTCCTCAATGAAGTGATTCCATTCATTCATTCATTCATTTTCTTGACCGCTTATTCCTTTTCAGGGTCACGGGAGAGCCAGTGCCTAGCCGGCGGC
>JAOUQY010000020.1:21561233-21572385 GCA_028566355.1 Doras micropoeus
CACACACAAATATTCAACAAACAATTAGTAATCCATTTAATTCAAATTTGTATAACATTTTAACCTCAACCCAAAACCTAATACTAACCAGCTGTTGAAATGTCACAAATACTCTGGAGTATGTCCATGAATCAACACATAGTATAACTTATAACTATATGTTATAACTATATGTTTTGTAAATAACTATATATACAATTATCTGTTGAATATCAACAGATAAAGCAAAACAATTTAATTGATGAAGTTCAACAAATTAGCTGTTGAAATGATACAAATACTCTGTAAACCCTCTGTAGGTGGACTATCCAAAAAAAGTGTAAGCTTAATGATAATTATAATAATAATAATACAGATGCTCAGATACACGCACCTCCTTCTGCTTTCCCTCCTGATGACCTTTAACCTCTGTATCACTTTGGTGAGTAACCATGGCAACATTAAAACTATTCCAGGCAGATAATGTAATTATTTAAATGAGATGTTTGTTAATTTTAGTTACAGAAGCAGCAAGTAAATCAGAAGCTGCAGTCCATGTGTGCAGAGGAATGTAGTGAATGTGCAGTAAACTCTGTCTGTATATGTGTGTAGGGAGGGAGAGCTCAATGCAAACAGAAGCAGATGGACAGTGAGTTGAAGCCATATGTGGGTCGAGTGGATCCAGGTGAGATCAAAGGCACACTGATCACTCACTCGCTTTCAGTAAGTGCTTTGTCCTGGGGTCACTGCACTCCGGAGGCTGTCCCAGGAATACTAGGTACTTCAGCTAGCAAAGGGAGAACATGTGAAACTCCAGACAATAACCAGAGCTCAGGGTCAAACTCAGAAGCTGTGAGGAGACAATGCACAACGCAGTCCAACAATGACGTGTCTCAATTAATAACAATAAAATATTTTTGTGTTGCATAACCAATCAACCATACAGGAGTCCCTGTAGGAAATCCAAAAAGGAGTCTATGATGATGCCACTCAAGTAATATTTTTAAACCAATAGACAAGCATCTCTGTAACTGACAGATTAAATATGTTAAGAGGTAAAGTGTTTATCAGATTTTCTCTTACTATTTCATCCATGTAATTGTTTATAACTACAAGCAAATGAAAAGAGGAACATAACCAGATCACTCCTGGAAAAAGATGGAGGTTAATGAAGGCACAGTCTTCTTCTGTACAGTATCAAGTTTTAATATTCAGTTTTACAAGTGAGAAGTTGATTCTGAAAAAATCTCATGTAAACTTTTGACCACATCAGCTATTTTCTTTACATTTGTTTTCTGGATTCCAATCCAACAGATTTAGAGTAAAGGCAGAGTTTTCTGTATAAGGAGTTAGTGTAGATGTTGGTGCAGACGTCAGTGTTTATTACACTACACTGATGAACGTAAACTACACACATCACTGACTGGCATCTCTTCCTGCATGTTCCTGCCCTGTGCTGAGAGATTCCTCATCCATCACTACCTGCACCAGGATTACACACTTACTGAGGAGTGAAAAAATCAATTAATTAATAAACTTGAATGTTTCTGCAGCGTTCCTGTGTGAGTTAATGAAGTGTTACAGTCCTGTTGGATCACAGTGTCAGGTGGTAAAGAATGGAGACATTTCCATCCCAAAGTGTGTTTGTCCAACCACCTGCCCTCAGTTAGTATACACACACACACACACACACATACATACATATCCAAACACTTAAAATAGTCAGTAAATAAAAAAAAATTATATTAATAATAAATTAATATAAGCAGGTAGCAAATTTTGTGGTGTGTGTGTGTGTGTGTGTGTCTGTGTGGGGGGGGGGGGGTACAGGAAAGATCGGCCAGTGTGCAGTGTTTTAGGTAAAACCTACATTAACGAGTGTCTCCTTCACAAAGAGGCGTGTCGCAAAAAACGGCGCATTGGAAAGGCACACAATGGACCATGTTTGGGTATCACACATAAACACACACACACTGATCTAATGTCCACACTACAATAACAGTAAATTAAAACGCCTTTGTTCTTTGTAATATTAATTAATTTATTGCATTTTATTTAAATTTACTTTTGGTACTTTATCTGTCGTGTGTGTGTCTGTGCAGAGGTTGTGGTGTGTTCGGAGCAGGAGTTTGGTCAGTTCCCCTACAGGCTCCTCGACTGGTTCTTGTTAATCAGCAGAATGGGAAAACGATACACAGCAGCACACACACCAAGCTGCATCACACACACACACAGAGTAAAGCTTGCACAGGTAATACACACACACACACAGTTCAACATTTTATCACTGGAACAATTCACTAAACATTTGATAGAAATTTTTGATAGGGTTTTTTTTTGCTACACTACCATAAGTATATCATCTCAGAATGTGACATTTATTCTCACTATGTTGCTATGGAGACTCTCATTAGAGAAGGCGGTCTCTCCACCTATAGGGACCATCATTAGCCAGTTTCTGTACACTTACAGAATACCCACCCATGTGAAAAAGTACACCCTCTTTCAATTCTGTGGTTTTATTTATCAGGTCCTAAATAATAACCTAACCCAAACTTCTATCCTAACAAATAACCTCAGGTAACGACAATAAAACCACAATAAATTTCAATATGTACTCTTTTTTCCAAAAAGGTAAACCATCATTCAGAAACCAGGTGGAAAAATAAGTTTTTCTTTATATTTCTGATCATTAAATAGCCTGATCTTGGACTGAATTTGCTGGGACACCCAATTCCAGGTCACCGATTTGATCCTCACAACCAAGATGGCACGACTGAAGTGCCATTGAGCAAGGCAACTACATTTACATTTATGGCATTTAGCAGACGCTCTTATCCAGAGTGACTTACAAGAGTGCTTAGTCATTAACTTGGAATATCCAAAGCTAAGGCTGGTAGACCTGAATTCAAGCTAATTTGAGCTGTGATACTGCTAGAACTTAGCCATATACTACATATTAAACATTACAAGCCCCAAAACCCAAGAATTCCTAAACTAACCCCCAACTGCTCCCTGGGCACCGTGGATGGGGCTGCATACCGCTCTGGGCTAGTGTGCTCACCTCACTAGTGTTTGTATATGTGTGTTTCACTGCACGTATGGATTAAATGCAGAGGACAAATTCCTCTGTGTGCAAGCACAGTAGGTGAATACTTCACTTTAACTTTCTGGGAAGGTCCTTGGAATATTGTCTTGAAGTCTCTCCATTTGAAAATAATTCTTCTCACTGTAGAATGCTGAATTTCAAATTGATTGGAGCAACATGCCAGCAAATCAATATCTAAATGTCTACTTTGTTGAAGATATAAACTGTTCATTGATGGAGATTTGACTGTTTATGGTGATTACAGTCCTATCCAACATAGGAAAGCTGTTTATATGAGTTGCCAAATTCCAAAGCCAAATTCATGGTTTCTATGTGAATCTTTAAGCTGTCCATCATGGGGATCTTTAGGCTGTCCCTTTTATGCTGTTCTTCAGTGGTCAGGACCCCCACAGGACCACCACAAAGCAGGTGTTATTTGTGTGGTAGATGATTCTCAGCACTGCAGTAACCCTGATGTGGTGGTGGTGGTGTGTTTGTGTGTTGTGCTGGTATGATTGGATCAGACACTGCAGTGCTGCTGAAGTTTCTAAACACTGTTTCCACTGACTGCCCACTCTATTAGACACACCTACCTGGTTGCTCAACCTTGTAGATGTAAAGTCAGAGACAGTAGCTCATCTGTTGTTGCATAATTTGTTTTAGTCATCCTCTAGTCCTTCATCAGTGGTCACAGGATGCTACCCACAGGACACTGTTGGCTGGATATTTTGGTTGATGGACTATTCTCAGTCCAGCAATGACACTGAGGGGTTAAATACTCCAGCAGGACTGCTGTGTCTCAACCAATTGTACCAGTACAACACACACTGACACACCACCACCACATCAGGGTCACTGCAGTGCTGAGAACGATCCACCACCCAAATAATACCTGATCTGTGCTGGTCCTGTGGGGGTCCTGACCACTGAAGAACAGGGTAAATGGGGCTAACAAAGTCTGCAAAAAACATATGGACTACAGTCTGTATCTGTAAAACTACAAAGTGCCGCTGTACGGTCAGTGGATAAAATGGACAAAGAGTGTAGATACAAGGTGGTGGTTTTAATGTTATGGCTGATCAGTGTGTGTGTGTGTGTGTGTGTGTGTGTGTGTGAGTCTCTTTCTCTCTCTCTCTGTATGTATGTATGTTTCTCTCTCTCTGTGTCTCACTTTCAGAGCTGGTTTTTTCTGTTGGATCGCAATAAAAATGGGAAGTTGAGTATGAAGGATCTGAAGAAGCTTCACTATAAAAAGATGCCACTGGAACACTGTGCTAATGCATTCTTCAAGTGGGACACACACACACACACACACACACACACACACACACACATGGGGGTGGGGAGTTGTAATTATGTGAATGTTAAATAGGGTTCACACATTATAAGGTCTGTTGGTGAAATTGTGTGTGTGTGTGTGTGTGTGTGTGTGTGTGTGTGTGTGTGTCCTTTCTCAATATCATTCCATCTATAACAGTGTTTTATTGTTTTACTCCCTAACTGGTTAAATTAGTTTGGTGTCCTCTGATCTAATGGCTTCATCAGCACTGGTTTATTCATTGTTGTTTATTGAATGTACATTTCTGATTTATAGAATATGTTTTTACTGGATTGGTTCTTCAGTTCAATAAAATTTTAGTTGTGTAGCGCTTTTCAAAATATAAAATAAATGCAGTGTAAAAGGCCTGTAAGATTATGGGAACAACACAATAAGTTAAGAAGAAGACCGGGAAGGGGGGTGGGGGTGCTCCGTTCAGGGCCACAGGACAAACACAAGACTAAACACAAGACTAAAAACAAGACTAAAAACAGAACTAAAATTCTGAATATAATACTGACTTTACTGTATTTAACCTGAAGTTACAAGTGTTAAGGTTCTGTCTGTGTGTGTGTGTGTATGTGGAGGTCATGTGACAGGAACAAGAATAATAAAGTGACTGTGAGTGAGTGGACTTCCTGTTTGGTGGATCGATCTGAGCGATGGTTTAATGAATACATGTGTAAGTAATAATTACAGTTTATTGTCTTTTTATTGTTGTGTTTATGATGTTTATATTGTGTTTGGTGTGTTTATGTTTATTGTGTTTATGTTTAATGTGATATGGTGTGTTTTAACTAAAATGATGAAAATGAATTTTTAACGCAGCAGTGAAAATGGGCTCGAGGAAACTGTGTGGTCAGCGCAGCAGCATCAACTCGCAGAATGGATCTGAATAGAAATGATTTAATTATTTCTGTAATATTCATTAATTCCATTATAATCATCCTAATTAATCATGTTTATTTTTTATTTGTAATCATTATTTCTCTTTAATTTTCTATCTTTTCTTTTTATTCTTTCATTTTTTCTCTCTTACTCTACTTTTATTTTTCCTCTCAGCTTAGACTGCATTAATTCTCAAGTCCTTGTATGCTTACAGTTAGATGTAATAAACTCTGTAGTGACCTTTCAGTTCCTGTGTGTGTTAAATTGAAATGCAGAATAAATACATCATTTGTCAAACACACAATTACTACATCGGCCATAAAATAATGGAGGGATGGGAGGCAAGCAGAGAGAGTAATAACCTTGCATAAAGCAGAAGGGGGATGGAGAGATAAACAAGTACGTGATCAGAGAGTTGAGAAACAGATAAACAGCAACATGAGAGAATCTCAGAGGACAGAAAGAAGGATGAGTTAAGCCAAGTGCACATTGCATGATTTTAATTTTGGTGCCCTGTCTCTGAATACAACTGGCCACAAAGCAATTACAGTACCTTGCAAAAGTATTCATACCCCTTGAACGTTTCCACATTTTTTCACATTACACCCACAAACTTGTATTTTATTGGGATTTTATGTGATATACCAACACAAAGTAGCAAGTAATTGTGAATTTATAAGACAATTATACATAGTTTAAAAAAAATTTAATAAATAAATATCTAAAAAGTGTGGCATGCATTTGGTCAAAAATTCCCATAAACACACTCCTAAACCCTGTGGAAAGCCTCCCAGAAGAGTTAAAGCTGTTATAGCTGCAAAGGCCCGACATCATATTAAACCCTGTGGAGTAAGAATGGGACGTCATTCAAGTTCATGTGTGTGAAGGCAGGCGAGCGAATACTTTTGGCACTATAGTGTATGTGGGCTGTGTTTAAAAGTTGGGTCTGACCCAGAAACCAACAAATGTAACTGAACTCTACCAATTCTGCCAAGCAGAGCAGTCAGATATTCAACCATAATTCCGACAGAAGCTTGTTGATGGAGTACAAAAACAACTGGTCAGGATGAAATTTGCAAAGGGACATTTAACCAAATATTAGGTGTTCTGTACATACTATATTATAATTTTGACTATGTTGATATCAGAAAAATCCCCCCTCCCAATTAAAACTTGTGTAACTAATTATTGTTTTTTTTCTATTAAAAGTCTATGTTGTACATTCATTCTGCCCCAGAAAATGAACAGTTCAAAGACATCACTGACAGCCCGATACTGCCATGACATTCATGTCCTTGTATGTCACGAGTGTACAGCCTGCTCTCATTCTGTCATTCCTCATTCTGCCATTTTACCTCATAACAAATAAATAATTAAAATCATAGAACAAACACAGCACGATGAAAAGAAATAACCAAGATTGAGAGAGAGACAGAAAGAAGGGGGCTTTTAAATTTTAAACTACTAAGTTTAGGGTAAAAACACACACCGTGCAGATGGTCTCTCTGAACAGCAGGATGGAGAGGGTGTGAAGAAAGATGGAGAGATAACACTGCACTGAGAGATGACGAGAAGAGTCTGTGTTACACACATTAAATATTACAGAGAAAATTACTTGACCTACAGAGCGTGTGCGCGCGCACGCACCCACACACACACACACACTCATCATATTTAAATAATAAAAATGACAATATTACTTTGAGGCAATTTCTTTGCTTTAGATATTTTGAAAATTTGTATAAAGGCTTTGCTTTAACAATTTGTTAATACAAATGCTTCTATTTACAAATGATTATTCATATTATAACATTTATAATTTTTTTATACACTATATTGCCAAAAGTATATTTTATACACCTGTGGCCATGGAAGTGAATGCAACACCTGAAATGATTTATATATTATATGATCTATATATTATATAATTTATATTCTTGACTAATATTTACTGTTTATTTTTTTAAAGGAGATGGAGAGGGGAAGGAGTGGATTCAGCTAGGGTGGAGTAGAAGCGGAAATACTGTAGAAATAATCATGATATGAAAGTGTAAAACTTAATTATAGGCCTTTTAAGTTCTGTAAGTGTTTTGGATTTTGGATGTAATGTCTTTTGTAACTTTTTTGTTCACAGTAAACTTGTTAGATCAGTTTTATTCAACCAGGTGCTCAATTGATGAACAGTTACATTTACATTTACATTTATAGCATTTAGCAGACACTCTTATCCAGAGGACTGACAAGACTGCTTAGTGCTCGGAATATCCAAAGCTAAGGTTGGTAGATCTGAATTCAATTCAGGGAATACAGTAACTGCTGTAAGTGTGTAACAGCTTTGAGTTAGTGCTCATTCAAGTGCTCCCCAAAGAGGCGGGTCTTCAGTCGGTGTTTGAAGACAGTGAGCGACTCCGCTGTTCGGACACTCAGGGGGAGTTCATTCCACCACCTTGCTGCAGGACAGAGAAAAGTCTGGATGTCTCCCATGTGTCCTGGATGACGGTGGGTCGAGTCGAGCCGTACTTGAAGCACGAAGGGCTCTGGGTACGCATCGAGCTTTGACCATTTCCATCAGGAAGGGAGGAGCTGAAGTCAAGGGATTGGGTTGAAGCTAGGGTTGTGATTAAATCTACCTTCTGTACTGCACATTGGCAATTCCAGAGTCCACCAGCCACCACAGTCGGGTAATGTGTCGAAAGTGGAGGATAGGTGAGATTGCTGGTGTTACGTTTTCTGCAGTGATACTTGCATTTGGAAGCACAGATAGGAATTGAAAAGCACATGATATGATAAGGCAAAAGGAATAATAACAGAATGTGAAGTAACAGAAGGAGGTACTTAGCCAAGATGAGAATTTCGAGGTTGACTGATGTGGAAGGGAAAGGAGACCACTGAATGCCACTTTAAATAGAGCAGTGAGTATCTGGTCCCACCCCTCAACAATTCACACTTAATCAAAAGGTGAAACCAAGGCACCAGGAGTCATTAATTACAACCAGGCAGTAAACAAGACTTAAAACTAAAACAGATAGCAAACAGACTACACAACTAGCAGATTCTTGCTAAAAGTTCTACAATCCAAAAGCCTACCTCAAAAGCAGAAGACAGTTCCAAGAAACGTCCACAACAGCAGTTTATACTCAATTCTGTTTGGTTCTGTTTAAATCACAGGGTTTTATTTAGGAAATAAACATGAATTGAGGTGTTTTCTGACTGACATGAGGAATTCAGTAATGGAGTGTGTATCTCTGTCTAGCCCTAATGTTTAACAAACTCCACCCAGTGTGTTGTGGTGAAACTGAGATGTTCTGCCGGTTTAAACTCCAGTGTGAAATACACAGAAAAATAGGCCATTACTTTGTACTATGAAATTCTTAGTGTGAAGATGGAGTGGAGGGATTGTAGAAAGAAGCCATTTTCCACCCTTTTTGCTCTTTTTAACAAGAATGATTTATTTTGAACAAAGCTGAACAAGGGTAGAAGGAGACTACACAACTAACAACACTACACAAAATGGCAGGAGCAGGAAGAAGACCCCCCAAACCCCAGTGCATGCTGGGAGATGACCCTGGCTCCTCCCAGCTCCCTTGCAGCAGCCAATCTGCCTCCGGCCCCCGTGGCGGGTCGCCACAGTACTTTGCAAATCCTCCACTACCAACAGAAAGAAACGCAAAAATTACTGAAATATAAGACAGGTAAGTTAATGATTGTCTAATGTGCAGTAATGTGTGAAGAGCAGCAGTTATGTGTGTTATTGCAATAAAAACAGTACCTCAGCAGCAATGAATGTTGTTTTATTATTATTTTTGGTTCCCACCGAGACATAAACACATGCCCCAAAACACCACTGATTAAACCCTTACATGATGACATGTTGGTGAGGTTAAAAAAAAAAAAAGATAAATGCTAAAAATGACCAAATCTGTTTGTAATCCACATTTTTGCTTTGCTGTTTTTTCCCACTGTTATTGTGAAGTTTTGTGAAATGGCATGATGAATACAATTTTATATTAATCATTCCATTCAATCACTATGATTCATTTTTATTCACCTGCATTCAATCACAAAGTAACAGTTAATGTGTTTTATCATAAATTGTCTGCTTAAGAAATTTCCCCAATGTGGGACTATTAAAGGATTATCTTATCTTATCTACGCTCTTAATTTTGTATTTAATAAAAAGTCTATTTTTAAATTGCACATTTTACCTAATGTGTTTTGTTACTGAGAGAAAAATGTATGCTTTGATCTATATTTATGTATAAAGTTAAGCTTTCAGGATTATGAATGCATCCATTTAATTAACACACACACACACACACCAAACCCAACCACCCCCTCTTTCTCTCCTCTCACACACAATCTGCCACAACTCCCCCACTCAGAGACCTCCTGTCCCCTTATGTACACACACACACACACACACACACACACACACACACAGTTAATCCAGCCCTACTTTAAAGCAGTCGTTTGCCCATAGACGCCTTTTTTTGCTGATTGGATCCAGGTTGCATGGTTATGAATATTCATGAGCATTTCATGTACAGGTTCTGCTTCTGGCCCTGATTTGTCCCGATTTAAAGGTGCAGTAAGCGAAATCTGGTGTGCCGTGCCAGAGGTTAAAGCTGTAATGTAAAGTTTTCTGCCATCTTCAGAACAGGGGTGTATGTTTTTGAGAGAAAAAAATGATGAAATGTTCAATTGATGAAATACTGTTTGTTTATCGCTGCTTTAACTGACGTACATGAGAGCAGATGTCACTTCGGATTGCTGTAACAGTTGTGTCTAACTGCACAAGACTTGTGTCTTCTCTTCTCTCTCGTTTCCTCTTTTCACTCTTTTTTTTTTTTTTTTTTTAAATCCTTCCTCGAATCACGCTTTAGTCACCACCCGCTGTCTCCAAGGCAACCCATTTATTTATTTCTGCTGCATCATGACCACCTCAGGAAATGACTCCTCGCTGAAACGCGCATTAAAAACTTTATTTATTTATTTATTTTGCTTCTCTTTTTCCCATCAGGCAAAGCAGCCGCACTGGGTATCATTACAGCTAAAGGCTGCGTGCTAAATATATAGACGAAGCAACCCCTGACACATACGGTGTGTGTGTGTGTGTGTGTGTGTGTGAGAGAGAGAGAGAGAGAGACGTCCCCTTGGTAACAACTTTACTCCGCACTGATTAAGGATCGAGTCTCACGATCGTTTCACGATGCAGACGTGTTAATTAGACGTTCGCGCGGCACTCAGACGCGCAGAAACCGCCCATCACAACCCCGATAACTGAAATTACGCGACCTCTCGGCGCACGTCTCGGACGTTTCGCAGCACGAACCTGCAATCAATCTCCAAACAAACAGCACGCTGCCGGGGTCCGGGAGCGAAAGTGAAAGTTGAGCGTGCACACGACATGAGCGCTGGGTGTCAGGCAGGCTTTTTTAAAACGACACATCTGACACATCTGACACCGTTATTTAACAGACCGCATCACTTCCTGTGTGAAATACAAGCTCGGGCGTTTTGCAGGTTGCAGCGTTTGGTGTATATTTACGCGTACGTACTTCTACCTAAACGCAGAAGTGACCTTGATGTCATTTTTCAAGGTCAAGTGTAGGTACAATTAATAAGTAACCCTAATAAGTTCACAGCTGTGCACGTGTTCATGCTAGCGTGTGAGATCTCAAGATATTAATGCCACACGTTTATTTTCTGCACGCATATGCATTAAAGAGCTAGAATTTATTTAAATTATTTCCGTCCATGCAGTCGAACAGCGAAACAGTCAACGTTGACCATTTATTCTCAGCTCCAGCTACACCAGCAGACAGTTTTTCCTCAAACTCTATGCAAATGATATGCAAATGATAAGCAGATCTAGCCTA
>JAOUQY010000020.1:21576454-21586833 GCA_028566355.1 Doras micropoeus
AAAAAAAAACATTTATTTATTTTATCATCGGGATAATTATGTTTATGTTAAAACGGCAGGTACACTGAACTCCACATCACAGAAAACACACCGAACTTTTAGGCCGCCAATAGCGAAGCACTTTCAGTTCCTCCGTCCCAATTAGAGCTTTGACCCTCCCAAACTGCGGACGCTTATTTGTCTCGCGAGAGTTTGGCAACTCTACTCCGCGTCAAGAGGTGGCAGAAATTTCCCGATGTGTTGTCTGCTTGTCCGCAGCCATTGAAAGAAGAAAAAGAAGCAGCAACAGCGTATTTAGCTTCAGCGCGGTTGTTTGTAGAAATCGTACATTTTGCTACGGAATTTGACAGTTTTCAGTTTACGGTGATCGTTTCAGTGACTGTAAAGTCGAAATGGCGCAGTACAAAGGAGCGGCCAGCGAGGCGGGCAGAGCCATGCAGTTGATGAAGAAACGTGAAAGAGAGAGAGAACAGCTGGAGCAGTTAAAACAAAAAATAGCTGAGGCAAGTCAGACGCTTTTAATATATGTTTATAATTTATCCAGTTTTGATAGTCTGTAAGCTCAAAACAGGTGCAGCGGCTCTATGCTATATTCTTTTTATTAAAAAAAAACACTCTAAGGCAATTTTATATAAAACGTTTTATAAAATGTTTATTCAGTTCGGTAGAAAGTGGCTGAACAATTTATACAGCCATAAATGCACAATCAGTAAACAATCAGTAAATCAGAAAATGTAGCCAGTAAATGGCAGTTCAATGTGCTGTAATATATAACATTGTTGCATAGTAACAAAGGTGCCTCACTAGAGGGAATTGGGAATAACAATATTACTACTATTGAGTGTAGTAACAGATCTTTCTTATAAAATGGCATTGTCCATTTATCTGGTTAATGCAAGACAGCAGACTGATCTTTGTTTTCCAGAATGTCATATTGTTTTGTCATTGTTTTAAACCATTGTTTTAAACTTTTTGGGCAAACGATCCCAAATGGACATTCTGAATTTTATGCGATGCCAAGCCTTTACAATTCTACCTTTTTACATACTGGATTTACAGTTTAGGACTACAGTATTATTTGAAAATAGTATTACATTAGTAATATATAACAAACAGTGCTGCATTAAATGACGTAAAAATAAAAGAATATTCATTGCACTGATAGTCCAGGGGGACGTTGTTTTGTATTATAGAAAAATATGTTTGAAAATATTAAGTGACTCCATGCTCTAATGTCAAACACGCTGTCAGGATCTGTCTTAAAACTTTTTGTCATGATAGTGACTAATGAGCTGCCTCTCAAACAAAAATGCTGACCTTGTATTTCAGAGTACAACCCCAATTCCAATGAAGTTGGCATGTTGTGTAACACATAAATAAAAACAGAATACAATGATTTGCAAATCCTTTTCAGCCCATATTCAATCAAAAACTCTAGAAAGACAAGATATTTAATGTTCAAATGGATTATCTTTATTGTTTTTCCTTTTTTTTAATATGAGCAGCTTTTAAACATTCACTCAGTTTTTTGCACATGTAGCTGGGTCTCTGGAGAAAGAAGCAATCCGTTCTTTGTCCGCTGCCTATGTCAGGAAACATGGGCTTAAATCCTCTGTTTAGAATCTGTATGGTATCCTAGGCCACAAACAAGCTCATTGAAATGATACTACCCCATCTGAATATGTCCACCTACTGTGTGAGTACCTCCATCCGTTTGGGAATTATATTTGTGAAGGGATGCCGTTTAAAAAAAAAATCTTGCAAGTCAAAGATGCTCCAGCACTAAGTCAAAGCTATGGAAAAAATACTGAAAATGCACTGTTGTCAGCTCTACAGACCAACACACATCTCTACATTGGCTCCCAGCCTCAGAGGACAGACAAGCTAATTGAATAAAATATATTTTTTGATGGCAGTGTCCCAAAAAGCTATGCATGTGTGCTTAAAACCTTTGAGCCTTACTGCTTCTATAGCTTGGGTCAGTATAATGTGGGCTGTCACAGGAATAAAACATGAATTTTTATTTATAACAATGAATGATTTTCTAGTATGTAAGTAATTCAATTCATGTAAGCTTAAATGCACTCATCAAGCATCTAGCAGCAATTCATTATGGAAATTTGAAGTAACTGGACAAAAAATGTTTTTTTGTACTCCATGTAAATCTTAGACTCTTGAATATAAAAATGACTTATTGAAATCAGTTGAGAAATGTAAATATTATAGCACTTTTTATCTAGAAAAACTGTCTTGTCTCTATGCAGAATCTGTGTATGTGGCACCTGTGTAATATACAATATATTGCCAAAAGTATTCATTCACCCATCCAAATCATTGAATTCAGCTGTTCCAATCACTTCCATAGCCACGGGTGTTAAAATCACATAGGCACATAGGCATGCATACTGCTTCTACAAACATTTGTGAATGAATGGGTAACTCTCAGGAGCTCAGTGAATTCCAGCATGGTGCTGTGATAGTATGCCACCTGTGCAACAAGTCCAGTTGTGAAATTTCCTCGCTACTAAATATTCCACAGTCAAATGTCAGTGGCATTATAACAAAGTGGAAGCGACTGGGAATGAGAGCAACTCAGCCACGAAGTGGTAGGCCATGTAAAATGACAGTGTGATCAGTGGATACTGAGGCACATAGTGCACAGAGGTTGCCAAATTTCATGTGGCCTTCAGATTATCTCAAGAACAGTGCATACAAAGCTTCATGGAATGGGTTTCCATGGCCGAGCAGCATCCAAGCCTTACATCATCAAGTGCCATGCAAAGCATTGGATGCAGTGTAAAGCACGCCGCCACTGGACTCTGGAGCAGTGGAGACGTGTACTCTGGAGTGACGAATCACACTTCTCCATCTGGCAATCTAATGGACAAGTCTGGGTTTGGCAGGAGGACGATCCATGTCTGACTGCATTGTGCCAAGTGTAAAGTTTGGTGGAGGGGGGATTATGGTGTGGGGTTGTTTTTCAGGTGTTGGGCTTGGCCCCTTAGTTAAAGTGAAAGGCACTCTTAATGTTTCAGCATACCAAGAGTTTGGAGAATTTCATGCTCCCAACATTGTGGGAACAGTTTGGGGATGGCCCCTTCCTGTTCCAACATGACACCAGTGCACATCGCAAGGTCCATAAAGACATGGATGAGTGAATTTGGTGTGGAAGAACTTGACTGGCCTGCACAGAGTCCTGACCTCAACCCGACAGAACACCTTTGGGATGAATTAGAGCGGAGACTGTGAGCCAGGCCTTCTTGTCCAACATCAGTGTCTGACCTCACAAATGTACTTCTGGAAGAATGGTAAAAAATTCTCATAAACACACTCCTAAACCTTGTGGAAAGCCTTCCCTGGAAGAGTTGAAGCTGTTATAGCTGCAAAGGGTGGGCTGACATCATATTAAACCCTATGGACTAAGAATCGGATGTCACTAAATTTTATATGCGTGTGAAGGCAGATGAGCGAACACTTTTGGCAATATAGTGTATCTATGGGCATGGGGGGGTGGGGTGAGCTGTGACTCATTATCATTTAAAGCAACAGTCTCTGAAACGGAGCATTTGGAAAGATCTGTTTAAACAGGGTGAAAAAGTTGTGGTCAGACATTTGTGACATTAAGGGAACATGATTAACTTGTGTAAAATGGGTATAATATCAAAATTTCTAGGTTTGTTCACAACTTTGTTTGAGGCCCTAGATCCCTAATATCAAGCTTTTGAGCTTTTTAGACCCATTCTTTCACAAATGTTTGTAAAGGCAGATTACATTGCCAGGTGCTTGATTTAACACCTGTGGCAATGGGGCTGAATGAAACACCTGAATTAAATGATTTAAGAGGCATGTCCCAATACTTTTGATCATATAGTGGATCACCGCTGCTGTTGAACACAGACTACATGCAGATGTATTTTATATAACTTTAAAAATTGTCAGGAGCTTAGCTTACAGCTAATAACTCATTATGTTTATGTACAGTACTGACTTCAATGTTACAGCATTCCTGACCTTGTTAAGGTCATTATGCAAATGGCAAAATAAGCACAGACAAAATGCTATGGCTAGCAGTTGCAGCTATAGCCAACTTGTAGCTAGCAGTATTTTTCCATTGTAATGACATAAAATGTGTACGTGGCATACACATGCTTCGGCTGCTTTGGCTGCTCATGGTTCTGCTGTTTTTAGTTTTTCCCACCTTCACCAGGCCATTGCCCCCCTTTTTATCAACCCAATAAATATACACACACCTTAATGGCACTGTATAAATAATATAACTTTTTTGCCTTTCAGGACAACATCGTGAAATCCAACATTGATAAAAAGTTCTCTGCTCACTATGATGCTGTTGAACAAGAGCTCAAGTCTAGCACTGTGGGTAAGCAAACTTTATTTTAAATAATCCTCTGAAAGAGTCTGAATACTTATTAATAGATTAAGAAATTAAGATTAATTTCTTTATATTTATATGTTTGTTATATATTCTTTATGTTTTAATAGAGTATTTATTAATATTGTAAATTGATTAAAATTCAAACTGTTACTGTTGAAATTTGGTGTCCTACAGTACCTTAATCAGTTTAAGATGAGACAACATTCTTTTATTTCTTTTCAAGCAAGAGAACACTTATAATAATGGGGGAACAAAGGCAGAAATATATTTGTTGGGTTGACAAGTGGTTTATGTTCCACTTATTTCTACCCTCGAACAAAATGCTTATGGAGCAGCCAGTGTTTTTTTTATGTATTGTGAAACCTTAAGCAGAGCTGTCTTCTCTTCACATAGGTAAAAAGCCCATGAAAATACCACTATAGCTCCCATAGTTTGCCCCTTATGCACAAGATTTATTAACACATGGAGCTCTGTACAGCAGAGGATAAAATACATTCAAACAAAAATTGTGAGGTACAGGAGTCCTTCTTAAGATTCTTTTGAGACTGATGTTTTTTTTTTTTTTCCAGGACTGGTGACTTTGAATGACATGAAAGCAAAGCAAGAAGCTCTTGTAAAAGAGAGAGAAAAGCAGCTGGCCAAGAAGGAGCAGTCAAAAGAGCTACAGCTGTGAGCCATTTACTGCTATTTATTTTCGATCTATGCAGGAACCCCAAAATAATATATTGAATTTGCTTATTCTGGACAACACCTTTTTGCTTCCTGATAAAAATTAGATTGATAGACAATGTCAAGCTGAACACAAAAATAATTTCAGGTTTCTATAGTGCTTGGTGGTATGCTGGTTCAAACTGGTTTTAATTTCCCATACTATGTGAATTTTTCATATACCACTATACCCATGCATTGCTGAAACAATTGATGTAACTCTTTAATAGGCAGCAAAATATACATACTTGTAGAACTTGAGATACATCCAGGTAAGAACGGTTTTGCCATGAAGACCTCTATAGAACTGATGACTCTGCAGCAAGTCCTTGGTCAATTCAATTCAATTCAATTTTATTTTTAAAGCGCTTTTAACAATGGACATTGTCTCAAAGCAGCTTTACAAAGACATGAAATCAGGACATGGCCTATAGGCCTTGTCCCCATTGTCACATTGTACTGCTGCTCTTCACTGTTTTCTGCTGAGATTTCAGCCTCTTCACCATGCCACTGCTGTGTTTCCTCTCTCAGGAGCTTACAGTGGCCAGGTTAGGGCTGTTAACTGTGACTGTTGTCTTGAGAGTTTTGGCAGCTCATGATTCTGCTGTTTCAGTTTTTCCCACCTTTGTATTGTGCTTTCTCTAGCGTCAGCTAGTTAGCTATGTAGCTCTATCCCTAACTGTATTCGGACAAACCCCGCCTTCCTACACTTTCTTCTTACCCATCATTATCTACTATGTTACATTACAATATAAGTACTACTAGCTTGTTGGAGAGGAGGAACATTTTGGTCCACTGTCCAATCTGTTGCGAAGGAAGGTGGGACATGTTGGTATAAACAAGATGTCTCAGAGAGCCCTCTGCTGAATTTTAAGTTGGCATCTGGCATCTTACTATGGAGAAAAGTATGTGCAGAAGGGAGCAACTTCTGATTGGCCATTCATATATGGATGTCCCTATAGTTACTACTGCACTTTACTTTACTTACTCTCATATTCCTCATCTGATGACAAATCTTAGCTTACTTTCCTTATACAAACGCTATATATACTATATATTTTGCAGAATATCAAGTAAAGGAAGAAAATCGTTCACACTGAATCTTATGTCAAGTGCACCCCGAGTTCCTCCAACAACTGCTCGAGTGACCTCTGCCTCCTTCACAGTGCCCAGAGATGGATGTTGTAGTTTTCATAGCAGAAATTCTTCGTTCGCAGAAAGCGAGAAACTGAGAAATGCACTTACCAAGGACCTAGAGGGCACAATGAACAGATGCAACATAAGGGTAGTCGGAGTAGCTGAAACAAATACGTGAAGCTGTAATGCATGAGTTTCTAAGCTGCTTAGAGTAGCGTTACAGTTGGATAAAGATGTGCGTGTGGACTGCTCGCACAGGAGCCTTGCTCCAAGAAGGCCAGATGGGAAACCATGCACCATTGTAGCCAAACTTCACTACTATCAAGATTGTGCCAGTGGGGAGATAATTGCTGTCTTTCTGGACTACACTGCAAGTGTCATCAAGGCCAGAGCAGCATTTACTCAGGTCAGAAAGCTGCTTTGCAATCACCAGGGCATCTGGTATGGCATACTGTTTCGATCCGCTTCTGCATTATGTTTAACGGAGTAGAAAAGGAATTTAAAGACTCAGACAAAGCAGTGGGCTATGTCAAGCAAAATATCATCCCTGCAGCAAAGGTTAAAGTGTGATAGACTGAGCTTCATGTGCTTAAGTTATTCCAACTTAAAACCTGCCCACTGCGGCAGCATTTCAATGGCATGTGTAGTGGGGAGATGGCATTGGAAACTACAGTCATTCCAGGGCCTTTTCTGGTCTGCATTTGCACTGGAAGTGCAAACGATAAAGTGACGTAAGCTGCGTGACAATTGGTGATTCGATGTAACTTCAGAGTGACACGCACAATAACAATAATTAATGATGGAGTGATCGGAGCTGTGTGCATGTTGATTGGTGGAAAATTTGCGAATGTCCCAAGAAAGTTTCAGTTTGTCTTGCTGTTTAAAGCCTGCATTGTAGAAAATCGATATAAATTCTCTTCTCTCTGTGCGTCTCTCAAAAAGTGCATGCGGCCTGATCTATCATCTTAACATGTGGCTGAGAAATAATTTATTGTAACAGGAATATCTGAAAGCATGATGATTGGTGGTACTGCTTACGGATTTCACACCATAGTTATTTGTTAAGTGTGTTTCAATGGGTGTAAAATCAGTGGTGTAAACCAAATCGCTAAACTTTTCATAGGGAGCATTACTGTTATATACTGTAAAGGAAAGGAAAAAAAACTTCTTTCGGATTGTGTTGCGGGATGCCTCATGACGCAGAAATTAAAAGGTTTACAAATACTTACCATTTGTGTGCACTTTATTTTTTGTGATATCGGTTGTAAAAGTACATGCAAAAAGAGGTACAGCAAACAACACCCCCTCACAAACCTTTATTTGCACATTAACAATTACAACATATTATATAAAAAATAAATAACTTTTTTATTTTTTATAATCTAGTTTAAGCTTTTTGAGGTGTTTCACAACACTGCTTTGCTAATGCACAACGTAGCAAGTTGAGACGAAGATCTCAACTGAAAATCTCTGTACCTCCTCCGTCACGTAAAGTCTCAGTAAAGCCTGGACTTCACTGTCGCTCCATTTGTCTGTTGTGTTTTTTCCATATTTTGCGAGAGCTTCTGTTTACACGGCTACCAGTGTGCACAAGTATATTTAAAAATGGCGGCTGCAGTGAACAGGTACGTGTGTCTGGACCAATTACAGCACGCTTACGTCACTCGGTCCCTATGTGCGGAGAAAAGTACCTATCCTGAAGAAGGAGCTAGAAAAGTCCCTATACATGGCGTTCTAAGAACTACAATTGTCCCCAGTTCCTGCGGTGTGAACTTTTGCACAGTACTGTATATCTTTCAGAAACATCAAAAAATTGTGCCACATTTGTAATGAACATGCATTTGTGGGCATTACAGCTGAGAATGTGGGTTGGCCATGCTGTTCGTGCCAGAGTGACCAACACAACCACGTTTCCAGGAAACTCGCTACGCACTGTTCTTGAGCTAATCTGAAGGTCACGTGAAGTTTGGAGGTCTGTAGCAATTGACTCTGCAGAAAGTTGGCAAGGTCTGCACAGTATGTGCCTCAGCATCCACTGACCTGCTCTGTCATTTTACTTGGCCTACCACTTCATGGCTGAGCTGCTATCATTCCCAATTGCTTCCACTTTGTTATAATACCACTGACAGTTGACTGTGGAATATTTAGTAGGGAATTTCATAACTGGACTGATCACATCCTATCGCGGTACCACACTGGAATTCACTGCGCTTCTGAGAGCGACCCATTCTTTCACAAATGTGTGTAGAAGCAGTCTGTATGCCTAGGTGTTTGATACACCTGTGGCCATGGAAGTGATTGGAACACCTGAATTCAATTATTTGGATGGGTGAGTGAATACTTTTGGCAATATAGTGTATGGTGAAGCTGCAAAAAATGTGTACAAGAAAATGTGCATTGTTTTACACTCCAGAAATAAAAAAGAACTGACTTTTCTTTGTTTAAATTTTGATTAAAATATCATGAGAAAATTGATTTGTGAACTCTGTATTGTGAATCAAATCGTGAGCAGACTGTATCGTTACACCCCTAGAAGAAGAGCTTATAGACTTAATAAGTGCAGTCATGGTGCTTCTTTGATACTTAAGTGTATATTTGCCAAAGATGTAATAGAATGTATTGCAGCTGTTGTGAATTTTCTGATACACTTCTGTTATATTAAATCTTCCAGAAGACAATAAATCCTATTAGGTATGCGCACTATGCTATTGCCTGAAAAACAGGTACATAACAATCCATGCAAACAGTGTCTGTAAATGTTGGCAGTTTTTATAGCTTGCGGCCTGCCAGCATCTAATATGACTAAGAATGCCCAGGCATGCCCATGCCAGCATTAAGTGAGTAGCCCTAAATGCATAAAATACACCCAAAAGTGTTCAGGAAGCAACATTTTCATTGTTCAGTCATTCTAATATGACTTTTGTTTTTTGTTCTCTTGTAGAAAATTAGAGAAACAGAAAGAAAAAAAGAGAAAAGAAGAACAAAAGAGAAAAATCGCCAGTTTGTCTTTCAATCCAGATGAAGGAGAGGAGGAAGATGAAGAAAAGAATGGAGAGGATGAAGATTGTAAGTTATACCAATTTTTAGGGGCCTAAGCACACAATGTTTAGATTTTTATATTATTATGATATTCATGTCTATTATTCATCAGCTGTAGGTCATAGAGACACAGAACTTGGTCATGGATTTGCTGTTCACTTTGTCTGTGAGATGGGCCCAGTTGTCTTCATGGTGGCACTGTAGTGCAGCATTAAAAGTTTTGGTAGGATGGTGACAAGCTGAGTAGGTGTTAGCATTTAGGAACCAGAGCAACTCAGCCATGAAGTGCCAGACCACATAAAGTTACACAGTGGGGTCTATGAGTGCTGAGGTGCATGGTGCATTAGCCACCAATGCTCTGCTGTCTTGATAACTGCAGAGATTCAAACCTTCTCTGGCATTAACATCAGCACAAAAGTTGTGCACCGGATGTAGTCCTTGCAAGCCTTAAATCCTCAAGCACAATGCCAAATGTCAGAGGGAGTGGTCTAAAGCGTGTATCCACTGGACTCTGGAACAGTGGAAACCTGTTCTGTGGAGTTGCTTCATGCTTCTCTGTCCGGCAGTCTAATGAATTAGTCTGGGTTTGGGGAATGCCAGGAGAACGTTACCTGCCTGACTGCTTTGTGTCAACTGTATAGTTTGGTGGAGAAGGGATAATGCTATGGGGTTGTTTTTCAGGGGTTGTCCAAGCCCCCCCCGCTTAGTTCCAGTGAAGGGAAAACTTAAGGCCTCAGCACACCAAGACAGTTTGAACAATTATATGTTTCCACCTTTGTGGGAACAGTTTGGGGAAGGCCCTTTTCTATTCCTGCATGACTGTGCCCAAGTGTACAAATCAAGGTGCATAAAGGCACAGTTTGGTTAGTTTGATGTGGAAGAACTTGACTGGCCTGCACAGAACCCTGATCACAACCCCACTGGACACCTTTGGGATGAACTGGAGATTGCGAGCCAGGCCCTCTTGTCCTACATCAGTGTCTCACCTCACAAATGCTCTTCTGGATGAATGGGCAAAATTCCGTAGACATACTGCAAAATCTTGTAGAAAGCTATTTTCATTGTACCCCTAACCTTTTTTTATATGCTCCTTGTATGCACA
>JAOUQY010000020.1:21612391-21626597 GCA_028566355.1 Doras micropoeus
CTTGTATATGTCATTCCCAAGACGAATTGACGCTGTATTGGCCGCAAAAGGAGGCCCTACACCATACTAATAAATTGACAGGTGTTTCAGTTTCATTGTCTAACCCCTGTATATACAATGAGAATTCGAAGACAGAAACAAACAATTAAAAGGGCAATAACTATACAAATTAGGGCAATGCCTATTTCAACAATGTTATGCCAAAAATGTCCAAGAAGATCATGAAGCCAACTATTGGAGTAGTTCATGGCTGTTACTTGGTCATGTAAATGGTGAAGGTCAGTGAGGATGTTGGAGATGTGTTCAGTGGGATCTATTACATCAGTGCAGCATTCAGGACCTACTACTGAACAAGTTCGTCCATTTCTGGATAGTAAATAATCTATCATGATATGATTTTGTAAAATCATCATCCTGTGGGATGCTAAAGCTTGCTAGAGATTCAGAGACTGCAGGACACCATAGGATGGGATTAGGGCCCCTAGTACACAAGACCACAGAGTTTTTTGGCAGGTTAAACCAGGAACACAAGTGTTGACCTGGTCAGTGTTGCTAGATGTAAGTTTGGATTTTACTTGTTTATGTCTCATGGATGGAAACATATGCAAGAGTACATGGACTATTAAATCTAGAGGGCAGTTCAGACCAAGCAGTAGTTCGAAATAGCCAGTATGTTCCTTCTGGCGCATATAGGCAACACAGTTGACTTAAAGCTGACAGATTATGACAGTGAGCAACTTCATGTACACAGTCTTCATTATCAATAGGTTCCTTGAGAGTGGATTGAGAAGGAAGTTTTAAGAATGACATGGGCGAAAATAAAACAGATTAGTTTTCAACACAAAAGGCATGTCTGCTTGCTGTTTCACCTCTCCAAATCTTTTCCATAGTGCAAAAATGCCAGGAACATGTGGGGCCTTCCGGTAAGATGTGTCCATGCTGGATGCAGTCCAGAGTACTTGGATGGTTTGATGTAGCATGGTGATATGTCACACCTTCATTGCTCATCCGTGTGCAATCCCATGCATTTAATACATAGCTCATTGCTATGATGAGACACCATTTGAGCCTGTAAGGGGTACATTTTGTTCTAGTGGGCTACCACATTATCAGCTGACTGAGCAGGTTCTTTTGAAGATGCACTTTTCTCGGGTTGATGACGCAGATCATGTTGATGATTCAGTTGTCTCAAGCAGATTGTCTTGAAGTTTTACTCATCATGGGTTGTTTAGGCAGGTCATCATGAATGTCCACTCAGACCTCTGTGTAGCTCTGTAAAATCACAAAATCACAAGCACTTAACTGTTCATCATTAGGTTTTGGGATTCTCTTTTTATATTAATTGTTTCATAAGGTTACCACCTGCTCCTCACTGCCTTTCCCTCAGAAATGGCTGCTTTGATAATGCACAGTGTGTTGAAAGTCTTCACCAAACATATTTTTTGTGCATTACCCACCTCTTCTCATAAGGCACAACCTTACAATGAGAAACATGAATCCAAGTTTTCTTTCCTTCAAATTTCATAGCTGAGTCATTGATTAACAGAACCTGATATGGGCCATCCCATCTTGGTTCTAAGGACTGTTTGTCATGGTTCCTCAGCATAACCCACTGGCCTGGAACTATTTTATGACCACCTTCAACTGGTTTGCCTCAGGTACTATTGACCTGATTTTGAGCTGCTTGTAATGCTTGTGTTAGAGTTTAACAGTAGTGTAGAAGTGCATCTGACAATAACTGCACATCTGACACATTTACGGAGATCAATCACACTTAGAACTCGCATGAGTCTACCTGTCAGAAATTCATAAGGACCAAGGCCAACAGTTTTGTTACAACTTGCCCTTATGCTACAAAGCGCTGCTGGCAAGGCCACAGTCCACTTTACTCCCTGAGTGTGGAGTTCAATGAGTCATTCTTTGATGACACAGTTTGTACGCTCTACCTGCCCTGAAGCTCGTGGTCTGTATGGACAGTGAAGTTTCCAGTTTACTTTCAAATGTTTACAAACTGCCTGTACTGCCTGCCCAGTAAAGTGAGTGCCTTGAATAGACTCAATTTGCTAAGAGATCCCCCACCTGGGAATAAAATCCTGCACTAGCATTTTAGCAGTGTGTGCAGCAGTACCCTTAGTAGTTGGATAACAATCAATCCAAGAAGAAAATTTGTCCACAACAATTAGAACATCTTGTTTACCCTTGCATTTAGGCAAAGTAATGAAATCTACTTGTAAATGGTGAAATGAGCCTGGAGGGTCCACTGTTTTGTTGGCAGAAGTTTGCATCTGTGGTGCAGCATTAACATGGTTACAAGCTACACAATTTTGAACTATGGTTCTAGCCTGTTCCCTGAATTTAGCACTCCACAAGGAATGTGAAAGTTGATTAACCAACATTTCCACCCCAAAATATCTGTGTGGCTAGGTAAAGAAGTAATGATTCAGGTGCAAAGTTTTCCCCCTTTGGTCCACACACCATTTGGAGCAACTTTTGCACCTGAATCCAGCCATGTCTAGAATTCCCAGTTTGGAGAGTCAGACTGTAGTTTGAGAATGCAAGAGGTGTCATTAGTGCTACACTCTGTGTTAGTTAGTGATGCAATGCTTCATCAGCAAGTCTGTTGTCTTGTACTTCAAACTAATTGTCCCCACTGTGTGCTTTGACTTTTATAATGGCTAAATCTGTGGATAATTGAACTGCTTCCAAAAGATTCTGTACCAAATCAGCATTCTTAACTGGAGTACCTGCAGCTGTCAGAAAAACTCTATGCCTCCACAAGTGCCCAAAGTCATGAGTCACCCCAAATGCATAGTGAGAATCTGTGTAAATGGTAGCAGTTGTTTACATGCTTTCCAATGCATAAGTTTACATGCTTCAGTTAGGGCCACTAGTTCAGCCTGCTGGGCTGAGTACAAGGGTTGGTAGCTGTCAGTTACTGCCCATCCAGATCTACTCTGACCGTCAGTGTGGATTGATGAACCATCAGTAAAAAGAATCAAATCAGGATTATCAAGAGGGGTCTCTTAAAAACAGGATGAGGATTAGATAATTCAATGCAATCATAATCATACCATTTCTCATTTGCATCAGTCAGTGAGGACATCATAAAAGAGGAAGGGTTGTTATTGGGTGCATTCTGAATTACTACATTAGGAGCTGTCAAAACTGCAAACCAGTTGCCCCACCTGGAGGGTGTCACTGACAAAACATGACCATTATTGAGTAGTGCTGACACAGAATGAGGAGCTTTGACTATGACCGTTTGTTCTAGTGTCCGTGGCACAAATGCTAGCAATGCAAGATAAGTAGACTGTTTTTAAGCAAGGACCCATTCCACATGCTACAGCATCTAATTTAGTTGAATGGTAAGCTACTGGATGTTGTATACCACCATGCTCCTGAGTTAGACAGGATGTCATGAAGCCACAATCTTCATTTACAAAAATGGTAAAAGGCTTGTTTGGGTCACAAAGGCCAAGAGCTGGTGCAGATACCAAGGGTGATTTTAGCTTCACAAAAGCAGCTGTGCTCTCATCTGTGTGTACAACAGGGTCATGTTGCCCAGGGTTACCTTTAAGCAGATTGTATAGTGGTTGTGAAATAGCAGCATAAGAATGTATCCATGGTCTACAGTATTTGCAGAGACATAAGAAAGCTCACAGTTTGTACACTGTTGTTGGCAGTGACATTGCATTAATTGCAGAACTTCTACCAGGCAGAATTCCCCTAGAACCCTGAGTAATCCATTGTCCCAAGTATTGTACACCAGCACAACACAGCTGAGCTTTGTCACGACTGGCCTTGTGTCCTTTGCAGGACAAAAAAATCAAGAAGTGCCCTCATATCTTTGTCATGTATTTCTTCATTCTCACTTCTCAATAAAACATCATCTACATATTGAATAATGCCAGATGACTGTAAAAAGTTCTCTGCCTGACAGAGATGTTTCCTGAGTGCTTGATGGTAGATACTGGGTCTATTGGCTACTCTATAGTCTACTGTTAAAAGGCAAGTTCCATTAGCCTTAAGAACTGGCCAGATGAGACTGATGGATACTCTGTGGGTTCTGACCAAAATGCCTCTTTCCTCAAGCTGATATATGATGGATTGAATACCCTGCAAAGCTTCACTATTAATTGGATAGTGTTTAGTGCAAGGAGGTTGATAACCTGTGAAAACAACTGGCTCCATATCTAAAAGGCCACAGTCATCTTTATCTTTAGACCAAATAATACAATATGATCAGCTAAGTCAGCAGAAATAGAGCAGTTCAGCTTCCTCAGAAAATCAATCCCAAAAATGTTTCAATCTTTCCTCACAAAAATTGCCATGAAATCATTTTAGGCCCTAGGTTAACATCAATTGGTGCAGACAGAGTTAAGGAAATATCAACATTGCCCATTCACTCAACAGTGATGTTGTTTGTTAAAGGTACTCTTAAAGATTTGCAAACAATTTGTTTCTGACAGAGTGGTGACTTGAGCCCCTGTGTTTACAAGAAATTAAAACTTCTGTTAAAAAGAAAAAAGATGGTTCTCAAATACTTTACTGATAGCACACAGATAGGCTGAAGTGGCTGGGCAAATTAGTTTAAAGCTAGGGCAGATGGAGTTGTTGTCACTCCTGTGCATCCCTATATCCCTTGATTATCATAGCCGACTGGTCCTGTGAGATTCTCTGGAAAGAATTCTCTGATGATTTTCCCTCTCAAAGGTCCCCTGACTAGCTTTTTTTTATTGTGCTCCTGTTGTAATGATCTATCTCTTTAAAAAAATGGCCAATTTGATGACAGTAATGACACTCTTTTTTTCTGACTAGAAACTGTCTGACTGGAATCAGAGTTAGATCTGTTCTCAGTAAGGACATGTATGGATGCTGGAACATGGTTTGATTCTAGATCCAAGTCCAAGTGATCAAGTTAATTCGCTCCACTTTTGCCAATTTGGAACAGCTGTTATTTGTCTGATGTCTGGTCTCAATAATTCAATTAGCTGTCCAAAACGGCAGCGTAGTCCTCCTGCCAAGAGAACTCCAGTTCCCAGCAGTACTCGGGGCAATTTGGAGTGACAGGAAACACCTGTGTCCTGGCCTATATAAAGAACTCCTTTGGCCCAGTGTGGTTGTCACACCTCAGCATGAGGTAATCTGTCTCTTTTTTGTAGAGGAGAGATCACAGTGTAGGACTTTGGTCCGAGGTAATATAGTAGGGACAACTTTCCAATCTTTTTCTTTGCCCTCTAATCTGAGCACTATGGTCTCTCTGCCACCCCAGGCAGTGGCGATCTTTCCTATTAATTGCTACGGTGTTATTTGAGTTTGTTAACACGCTGCTCATACGCTCTCGGGTTTGATCTTAAGAGGAGCGCCCCTTTAGTGCTGAGTTACAGTTTCATTCATCCTTTTCTCCTAGCACTCATTGGTTAGGAATTCCTCCTTTGTTTGAGTCCACTTTCCTAGTGGTTCCTTTGTTCGAGCTTACTCCCGTGTCCGGCCACCATTGTTCTTTCCCATTCATTTATCTCCCAATCTCTCTGTTGTTCACAAGCAACCTCTCCATACACACACACTCTGCAGCTTATCTCCCTTCCGTCTTTTGTGTTCTTTTAGCTGCCAGTGGCTTTCTCAGGTAACACACTGGTTCACTAATGCTGACATACCCGGTTTGAATCCCACTTAGGTAAGTGGTAAGTGTGTGCCTGTATACACAAGCCTCAATTCTAACATAAATATACACTATATTGCCAAAAGTATTCGCTCACCTGCCTTCACACTTATATGAACTTGAGTGACATCCAAGTTCCAAGTTCAATAGGGTTTAATATGATGTCAGCCCACCCTTTGCAGCTATAACAGCTTCAACTCTTCTAGGAAGGCTTACAGGCCTAACAGGGTAGGGAGACACCATGCTGTGGCTAGGACAGTCTGTGGAAGACAAAGAACACAGACTGAGGGGATGACACGCAACATGAGCAGTGTGCACTATATACAAAGGGATTCAAGAAACCAGTGAAAAGTACTTAACTTGATTAGCATGCTCAGCAGATGCAAAGCATGAAGAAATGTGACAAAGTATTTGCCGTAGTGTTGATCCAAGCTGGGGAGATCTGGAGCCATTCCTGTATCTCCCCAGCATGTCCTAATGAGCTTAGACGAAATGGCTGCCAGCAGAGCCTAATTGGGTGGGCCCTGTGGGAGTTGTAGTCTCTGCTTGTAGTTCTCCCACAGGGCATCTTTGGCACCCTCTGGCGGCCGTGGATGTAACAGAGCCCCCCCCAAGGGGTTCACTCTGGGAGCTCTTTCTCTTTTCTTGGACCTACTGGGTTTATGAGGGGCAGGTTTTTGGGGGTACCTGGCATGGAAATCTTGAATGAGAATGGCATGGAGGATGTTATCGGTGGGCACCCAGGTGTTCTCCTCGGATATGTATCCCTCCCAGACTACCAAGTACTGTCTTCCACCCTGTCATCTCCTAGAGTCAAGAATGTCTTTTACTGTGTAGGTGTCATCCTGGGGAAGAGTTCTATCTATTGAAGCAGGAGTAGCATTATCCTCCTGGTCCAAGGGCCCGGCCTGTGCCGGTTTGAGGGCACTGACATGAAATGTGGGGTGAATCCTGGTGTGGCAAGCCATCTGGACCATGTAAGAAACTTAATTTATATGTTTAACAATAGGGAATGGGCCAATGTATCTGGGGGTGAGTTTCTTAAAAATCGTGGGGCTTGTAAAGGCTCTTTTTGAGAGCCAGACGCGATCTCCAGGCTGATAGTTGGGGGTGTTACCTCACCATTTATCTGCCATTCATTTCACCTGTGCAACAGCTTGGGATGTTGCTGGTGGGTAAGGGCCCAGACTCTTTCACTTTTCTGGAACTTACCATCAACTGTGGGGTTATCCGTAGGTGAGGCGTTCCAGGGGTACAGAGGTGGTTGGTGGCCTAGAAAAACTTCGACAGGGGTTAAGAAGTGTGTTTCAGGGAGTTCTGGTCATATTCTGCCCAAGCTAGATAGTGTACCCATTATTGAGGCTAGTGCTGACAGAACAGTCTAAGGAATTTTGTTAGCTCTTGATTAACACGTTCTGCTTGGCCGTTGGCCTGACTCTGTGACTCAGTTTATCCATAAACGAGGTCCACATGTGGGGTACTGGGGACACAATATTTTCTGTAAAACCTAAAAACATTCTGGAAAAGGCACTCAGCCGTTTCCATGGCTGAGGGGAGACCTGCAAGAGGGACACCTGCAAGATCTGACACCTTTAGAAAATCAGTCTATGATAACCAGGATAGCTGTGTTGCCTTGGGACTGGGGGAGATCAATGAGGAAGTCATTAGGCAAGAGGGACCACGGTCTCTCAGGAATTGGAAGGGGTTGTAGCTTACCTGCCAGCAAAGTGCATGGGACTTTTGTTTGAGCACAAACAGAACAGGATGCTATGAATTCATGGATTTTGTGAGACATACGAGGCCACCAGTACTCCGTTGTATTCTGGGGTGTTCAATGCCGGGGGCGACTTGGGCCCAGGCAATTAGAGAGCTACGTCAGGAAAATGGCACAAACAATTTACCTGGAGGGCATTGCACATTGCCTCTGGTGGGTTGATGCTCACGGATTTGCTGGTCCAACTCCCACACAATGGCTTGTAAAAACTTGGAATCAGGGACTATGGGTTCTGGCTCAGTGCTTTCGGAGTTGGGCTCATGGATTCGAGAGAGGGTGTCAGCCTTCCCATTCTTGGACCCAGGTCTGTAAGATAGAACAAAGTTAAACAGGGAAAAGAATATCACCCATCTGGCCTAGCGAGAATTTAGATGTTTGGCAGCCTTGATATATTACAGGTTTTTAATGATCTGTGAAAATGGTCACCGGATGTTTTGCCCCGTGTATCCACTCCTCCAGGGCAAGCTTAATGGCCAACAGTTCTCGGTCTCCAACATCATAATTTTGCTCGGTTGAATGTCCACGAGAAGTAGGCTACCGGGTGGAGCCCTCTGGTGGCTGTGGATGTAACAAATGCTTCTTGGCAATAGATCCATTGGAAAGCCTGTTAATTTCTCATTTAAATGGTGCCATTTTCTCATTTAAATGGTGCATGTTCTTTACATTTGTAAAGAACATACATTTGTGGGATGAGCAGTAGAGATGAGAATGTGGGATGCACCCATGAAAAATGCGCCAAATCTTCTCTGCCATTGCCAAGCAGCTTATTTTGCTGTTGCTTTTGTTTTGAGCTTCTGCTATCCCCAGGTGTAGCCAATTAGGTGCCTGATTGCTGATCTCTGGTCTCATTGGGTTGCCAGGAGGCCTGCCATGACTACCCTTCACTGTCAGGCCTGTTTGCGCTGGTGTCGGCAACACGTGCATTGGAACCTGAAAATGTAGAGGAATGTTATGTTCAGTGATGAGTCCAGATTCTGCCTATGGCAGTTGGATCGTAATGTCAAAGTGTGGAGAAGATGTGGAGAAAACTATGCTTGTCATCATTGGAGGCAATCTCAATACAGAGCGATATCGAAATGAAATTCTGCAACCAGTGGCAATCCCATATCACCACAGTCTGGGACTGAACTCTGTCCTCCAAGATGAGAACGCTCGCCCCCACAGAGCAGGGTTTATCAGAGACTACCTCCAGAATTTGGGAGTGGAGAGGATGGAATGGCCTGCCAGCAGTCCTGACCTCAACCCCTTTGAACACTTGTGGAATCAGCTTGGGCGTGCTGTTCATGCCAGAGTAACCAATACTACAACGTTGGCTGACTTACGACAAATGCTGGTTGAAGAATGGGATGCCATCCCACAGCTGGTGACCAGCATGAGGAGGAGGTGCCAGGCTGTTGTGGCTGTGTACGATTCTTCCACATGCTACTGAGGCGCCTGTTTGTTAAATGAATAAATTGTTAAATTGGCAATATGTTATACTTGATATACTTGTTTCTTCAAACTTCATTCATCCAGTCCACCAAACACCAAATGAGTCAATGGCAGAATAAGCTGTTTGGCAATGGCAGAGAAAATTTGGCAGATTTTTCATGGGCACAACCCACATTCTCAGCTCTACTGCTCATCCCACAAATGCATGTTCCTTACAAATGTGGCAGCATTTAAAATGGAAATTTTTCCAAGGCTTTCCAACGGTAAGAATTATTGCCAAAAAGCATTGTAATACCAAAAAAATAATCTACCAAACACAAATTACCTTACTTTTTGTGCTATGTGTAAGTGAAACTACAGCAGAACAAATTCACTACAACTGTAACAAACAAACCTCTCTCCTTTCAAAAAGAATCCCAGTTACAAATTTTATGACTTAGCTGTAACAAGTAGTAACAGCCAAATTTCTCTTGGTTCCCAGAGGAACCAAGAGGATCCCAGTTACAAACGTAACAAACAAACTTCTCTCCTTTCAAAGAGGATCCCAGTTACTAAAATAATTTGATGTGGGACTATTAAAGGATTATCTTTTCTTATCTTATCTTATCTTATCTTAATGTTAGTCATATGTAGGTATGAGCATAACTGCTGTGCTATAACCTTTTCTTGGATCTTGGAAATAAACGGGAACTTTGATATTGGCCTATAGTTAGACAGCTGACCCGGGTCAAGGTCAGGTTTTTTAATCAGGGGTTTGATAACTGCTTGTTTAAAGTATAAACATAGCCAATGCTAAGAAGAGGTTCAATTGTTTCTGGTACTGTTGTAGTACCAGAAGTATCTGTTTGAAGAAATGACTAGGTAAAGCATCTAGTAAACAGGTTGACGATTTTGAAGCAGAGATTAGTGAAATAAGTTCAGTCACTCAAAGGGGATTAAAACTTTCAAATCGCTGATCTGATATGGTTATATTGTCTGCATGGTTTGTTATCAGATTGTCTGGCTTTAAGGTTGTATGAATTTTCTGTCTAATATTTTCAGTTTTGTTATTAAAGATATTCATAAAGTTGTCGCTACTACATAAGTATGATGTGGATGCTTCTGTGGTGGTCTTGTTACTAGTTAATTTTGCTACAGTATTAAATAAGAATTTCAGATTATTTTTAGTATTTTCTATTAGAGTGGAGAAATATGTTGACCTTGCAGCACCAAGAGCTTTTCTATACCTCAAGAGGCTCTCCTTCCAAGCTGTCTGAAATACTACCAGTTTTGTTTGGCACCTTTTATGTTCTAGTCTGCGAACAGTCTGTTTTAAGGCACGTGTGTGGTTGTCATACCAAGGTGCTAGTTTTTTCTCACTATTTATTTTTCCATATATCCAGAGTATAGCAAAATTTTGACTCTAAACATTCAGTCACTAGGTCTAGTTCTGTAGTGTTAGATGGTGATCCAGTCAGACTTGATAATTCTGGGAGATTCTCAATAACATTATGTGCAGTAGCTGAGGTGAGTGTTTGTTTAATGCGGTAATGTGGCAATGAGCATATATTATGACCAAGACAAATTTTAAATGAGCTAAAATAATGATCTGAGACAGCTCCAGACTATGGAAGTGTGACTACATTTTCTATATTCTTAACTTCAAACACATTGAATTCCACACAATGAAACTGCAATTCCTCCTACTCTACCAGTTAGATGAGGCTGATGTATGTAACTGTACCCTGGAGGACTTTCATTTAATGCTACATATTCATCTGGTTTAATCCACGTTTCTGTTAGACACACTACATTAAACTCCTGAACAGTAATAGTTTCATTAACAATGAGTGCTTTAGATGTGAGAGACCTAATATTTAACAGTCCTACTTACAGATCAAAGGTGCTGGTTTTGTATTCAGTATGATCTAATTTTATGGTATTTAGATTATGACTCTGTGCAGCTAGCAGACAGTCAGTTTAACCTATTTGTCTGCTCCCTGGTCTTGGTTCTGGATTTTCAGAGATTAACTAGTTCTGTGCTGAGACTATGACCTATGCTGCAAGAAATGAGAGTAGCACCTTCCCGAGTGGGATGGATAGAGGGTCCTCTCCTAACAGCCAGCCTTGCCCTCAAACTTGTACCAACTTTTCTGCAAATGGGGTTTATGCCTAGTACTACATAGTTACTCATAATATATTATTATTATTTACTTTCATGTCAATAAAATTACTGGCAGTTATTCTGCTTAATGCTCCTTCAGTCTTCCTCTAAGCTCCTAATTTTTTTTTTCTCAGACATAAATGAGGAACATTATGATGAATATACAGAACATCAGTTTGTACCAGTAATCAACAGGACTAGTCCCCCTCAACTCCTGATTTGTTACTCAAGCAGCGATGGTTCCGCCCATGTAAAGGTTGTCTTACAGTTGGCAACGTTTGTGCAAAAGCATATGGCTACTGAGGTAAAAACCAGTTAAAATATCTTATAACATTAAAAACATTCATAGTAATTTAGTAGAATACATGATCATGTCTGTTATATATATATAATGTTTTCATGATTGATGATTAATGATGATTAATTACCCATCAGGTACATTTGGATCTGTGGGATTCCTTAAGTATGACAGCGGAGGGAGATTTGGGGTGGTATTGCAGAAAGATAAAGGAAAGCGACTTTGTGCTTGTCATCTGCTCCAAGGGTCTCAACCAGAGGTGGCACAACCAGAGAGAAGAAGTGGACCAAAGGGGAAATACGTCTCTAGCCATTATAGCCATGATCGGAGAAGAGATATTCCGTGCCAAATCTCTGGGTCAGGATCTCTCTAAATACATGACTGCCATATTTGAGTATTCAAAGAAGTCAGACATTCCCACAATATTAAGTTTGGCCTCTCATTATACTCTTCCAAAGGACTTGCCACTGCTTTTTTCCCATCTCCATGGAGTGGCTTTGCAGAAGCCTGGAGCTTACCTACAGATAGAAAACATCTCACAGAATGGATACTCTAAGCTCCCAGCTGGTGCAGCATTACTATTAGCTATTCAAGATGCAAGGATACTGATCACTGGTTTGAAACCATCTGGCAAGAGAATTGAAGATCTGGGTATAACATAACTTAATATTAGCAAGACACAAGACCCGAATCTAACCTGCTGTCTGCACCTTAAATATTATGCAAGGATGACTATTGCCAAGACAGTACTGCTGAGAATTACACTTCATATCTGAAAAACTGTGGGTATACCAGACAGATGATGCATATAGATGCATAGATATTAATCCTGAGGCTTCTTTTACATTAGCTGCTGCTGTCATCATTGTATCAAAGTAATATTGGTTGTTTTTTCACAGACAATTTAGAAGGTAAATCAACACATGCTAATTTCATGTTTGTGGTATTTTGTGAATTTCTTGCCTTAAGAATTTGTTGAACACACACAAAAAAATGAGAGGCCTAAATAAATTACCCATAGACAAATAAGAGGCTCCTTTCTGACAATGAACAGTACACTGTTAACTGGCAATCAGGCAATTTGATACCAAATCTTTAAAAAGGGAACCTGGCCTTTCATTGTCTATTCTCAAGGTAAGGCTCATGGAAATGTCAGTGTATTAAAATTAGGATTAAATTCCAATATAGAGTGAATATACTTTTTACCTGCAAGTTTATTCTAACTGTAATTAAAGCATTTGGCTAAGAGCTTTACCATGACCATGGTCTTTACTGACTTAGTCACTCAGTTGATTAAATCAAAGAATTTAAATTCACATTTAATCTTTTTCTTACTTTTTCCTTCGTTTTTGTAGAATTTTAAATCTATATGGTTAATTTACATTTCACATATCAAATTATTTTTTTCCAAACCATTGCCAGTCTTCTTTCAGGACACCACCTCTTTTTAGAGGGAAACAATTATCTAAATAATTTTATGATTATTGTGATTATTATGATTATGATTAGTATTACTATTACTATGTTTGATGTCAACAATTTCAATCTAAAATCTGAATTTGTGGCTCTAATTTTGTCAGGGATTCCTTTACTGGATAAAAAACTCAACTCACTCCAAGCTCAAATTATAAAAACTTGTACAATTTTAGTAACTAAATAGAAAGGATAGAGTGAATAATAAAAGAAAGAACACACAGAGAGAGAGAGAAATTAAAAGAAAGGTTCAGTAACAACTAAACACAGGATCAGCTACTTTAAGTGAATTACTCAGACTAAACAAAGGAATAGCTTATGAAAAGTGTCATAAACTAATTTGATAAAGAGATCTATAATAGTCAGTTGATCTAAATTAAATTGAAGAGCATAACCAGGGATAACCAGAACTATCTGCTGAGAGGAAATATGATGATATTGCTGAAAAGCTGGATTTAAAGATTCTTGCATCCTGCATGCATTGCTATGGCACAGGAGTGCGATCAGGGCCAAATCTCCTGTTTTTTATGCATTTAGTTCTACTTTGTCTGGAACCAGGGTCAATTTTTAGTTTTTGCAAGCATGGGGAGGTCTTCTGGAGAGCTTCTTCTTCTCAACCTTATCTGAACTGCACTGACCTCAACTCAAAACAACTTGTGTGTGCTAGGGTTTTTTAAGGCATCCCTGAACGGGGCATGGTTTTAAGGTGGGGGAAATAATTTTTGTTTGGTCTGAGCAGGTGTATAAAACCAAGCACCTATGCATGCAGACTGCTTCTACAAACATTTGTGAAAGAATGGGTCACTCTCAGGAGTTCAGTGAAATCCAGCATGGTACCTTTGTAGGATGCCACCTGTGCAACAAGTCCAATCATGAAATTTCCTAACTACTAAATTACTAAATATTCCACAGTCAACTGTCAGTGGTATTATAAGTGGAAGTGATTGGGAACAACAGCAACTCAGCCACGAAGTGGTAGGCCTTGTAAAATGACAGAGCGGAGTCAGCGGATGCTGAGGCACAGAGTGTGCAGAGGTCACCAACTTTCTGCAGAGTCAATCGCTACAGACCTCCAAACTTCAAGTGGCCTTCAGATTAGCTCAAGAACAGTGTGTAGAGAGCTTCATGGAATAGGTTTCCATTGCCGAGCAGCTGCATCCAAGCCTTACATCACCAAGCACAATGCAAAGAGTCAGATGCAGTGGTGTAAAGCACACCGCCACTGGACTCTAAAGCAGTGGAGATGTGTTCTCGGTCTGGCAATCTGATGGACGAATCTGGATTTAGCAGTTGCCAGGAGAATGGTACTTGTCTGATTGTTCCAAGTGTAAAGTTTGGTGGAGGGGGGATTATGGTGTGGGGTTGTTTTTCAGGAGTTGTGCTCAGCCCCTTAGTTCCAGTGAAAGGAACTCTTAATGCTTCAGC
>JAOUQY010000020.1:21631276-21647833 GCA_028566355.1 Doras micropoeus
AAAGCTGCTTTGAGACAATGTCCATTGTTAAAAGCGCTTTAGAAATAAATAAAATTGAAATTGAAATTGAAATTGAAATGACCAGTGGTTGAACAAGTATTTGTGTGGCTTGAGTTGTGAGAAATGGTCGGATCCTCCTAATGTTGTAAGGGGGTATCTGCAGGAGCGAGTCAGGGTTGTGATGTGGGCAGTGAAGGACAGTTTGTTGTCAATGGTCACACCGAGGCTGCGAGCTGTTGCAGAGGGTTGTAGAGGTATGTTGTCCAGAGAGATAGTCAAGTCATGTTGAGGTAGTGAGTCATCAGAAATGAACAGGAGTTCAGTTTTGAAAGTTGAAACTACTTTTCCTGACTTTTGTCCTTTTAGGGATTTAAAGAGAAAGCATGCAATTATATAAACAGTAGTTAATTGTACAGTGGAACCTCCCTGTCCTGACTTCTGCTCATTAAAGTATGAAAACACAAGGTATGTGATTAAATGCAGAATAGTTAATTGAGCAATCACCCTTAAGTAATGCACCTCAATTGGAAGGTTCATCAAGCTTGATTGAAGCATTATTGAGTTTTAGCCATTTATGCAACATATGCACTTATCTGGAAGGGTTAAGAATTTGCATATGGTTGACAAATTGTTTACAAGTCAAAATGTTTTTGTGGTTTGGACTCTTCAGATTATTTTGACACCAAGACTGGGTGGCAAACCTAGGACTAGTTGGAAAAGTAGATTTTGCATATTATGCAAATTCACAAAAAATGTTTTACATGTTTCTTGTTTTACAATGATTCTTAAGGCTTTTTTCTTTGGCTTGAGCCAAGGAATTCAGTGGATGTGGAATTTTGTGTCTACTAATTATGATGTGGGAGAAAATCACAAAAACATAAAATGCTGCACTATAGTGCCACCATGCTGCACCTCGCTGCATGTTTGGTGTTTCTAGGCCTTGTGGTCTTTGCTGCACATTGCGTTTTAGCCAAGAAAAAGAATAATACAAAGAAGAAGAAGACAAATTTGAGCAATTACAATAGGGTTCCAGGCACTACCTGCTTGAACCTTAATGAGTATTGAGAAACTGCTCTGAAGGTAGTCAAAAGAAGAGTTGTTTGTCAGGAGAAGGCCTTGAGAGTGAATTCCTGAAGAAGTATAAAATTTCTTGACACATTTATGTCTATTGTGTTTTACATTTCAACTATGTGTGCCTGGAGACATCTGAAAATCCTAATATAGCATAGTCAGTGAGGCTGATATGGCAAGTGAACTCATTTTCTCATACTCATACATTTTCAGTTGAAGAGTTGTTAGAGCTAGAATTATAGCTAGAAAATGATGGCACACAGTAAATCAAGAATGAATATAAGAAAACAAAAAGCCACTGGCAATAAACAGAAAACAGATCAAGAGGGCATTGGTGGTTGTCACATTGGTGGTTCTGTCACAATGAGATCCAAGAGATCCAGATTGAGGTGTCTGAAATACCAATTGAGGGAAACCTGAGAGGGACAGAGAAGCATGTGAAAGGGCATTGAGAAGGCTGTTTATGTGGAAAATTAGTTAAATCCAAACTTAGACCAGCAATATAAATGACAGTTTGATTCAAACGCAAGCCTGCAATTACAGCTAGAACCCCAAATTTAAGTCTCAAGTAAGTTTAGAATAGCAACTTGAGCAACAACTTGAGGTAAAAGCAAGTTTGGAACAATTACTTTTTGGTTCAAGGCTAGAGTTGCTAAGTTAGAGATTAAATTGTCAAAGAGAACAAAGAAAAAAATGGATAAAATGGAAAAAAGAAATCCTGCTCTGCTGAGAAGCCCTCCTTATGCCACTCCTTCCAAGAAGATGAGTCTAGAGCAAAACCACCCTCTAGAGGTGAAACTGTGAACTGCAATAATCTGCAAAAAGGAAAAATGGAACATTGTTTCCACTGTCAGAGAATAAACAGGAACCAATAGGTGCATTCAATTTAATGTGTCAATGTGATGCATGCTGGACTTAATGTATACTGGTTAGAAATTTTATCTGACTTTTGCTAGTGCTGCAGAACCTCATGGAACATGACATTAAAACCTTGCAGGATCAAGCCAGACCCTGCAGTCACTCTCCTCTAGCTGCACCAACAGGGAACGACCTCTATGCCAAGAGAACTTTGCCCTGATTGCCTTCACTGACATGCATGTTGTTTGGTAAATTTTTTTTATTCTAAGAACTTTAGATATCTCCTATGTTTATCTCTCCTAAAGGGGATGCAATTTATTTGCCCTCCTCCTTCTGACACCTAATTTTTTACATAAATATAGTTTTAATTTCCAGCAAGATACAGTAGCTGGAAAAAGCTACTGCTTTAGTTCAGGAGTATTTTTTTTTATAGAAGTAGTATGTGTTATGTGTTTTATTGAGAAATGTTGAAAGTCATTTCTCATGTAATTAAAGCCTAATTATTTTAGGTTTTGTGTTTTATTTTACCCTGTTCTGGGAGTCAACTTCAACACTCGTGATTACAACATATACACAGAATAATTTGACAACAGACCTTCACATGGCTCTAGAAAACAAAAACAGTCAACTGTCCCCAGAACACAACATGTCCAGTCTGGTCAAAGTAAAATGTTAGACCCAATTAAAATTGTCTGTATAGAAGTGTTTAGTCCATCTATAATCTGTCCAACTGGCTGTCACTCTTGGGTGACTCTGTGGTCTCAAAGCATAAGAATGGGTCATGGAAATGTCAAGATCCATCACAGACAAATGACTGGCCTTACTAGCAACAGTAGTGCTGTCCATTCCTTGGTGTATCACACAGTCTGTGCCAGTCTTGTCTGTGTTTGCAGGACTAGCCCTATCCCTTAAGTCATAGCTATGATTAGCTGGTCTGACAGTATCATCCACAACCATATGAGCTAGGGGCTATGACAGCAGATCAGCACTAGAAGGGATTGGTTCTTCCAAAAGCAGGACATCCCCCTCTATAGCCTTTTCCAGGACTTGAGGCTCTGGCTCTACACAGTAGTTATGACTCAAACTGTCATCACATGTCCTACCAGAAGAATTCTCCAATCTAACAGAAGAGTCTGGGTTAGGGTGACTAGTGGTCTGAGTGTCACTAGTGGGCCAAGTGTGAAATGGCTGACGGTTGACTACATGCATAACACCCATGTCTGAGCCATCTTCCTTAGCCAAAAGGTAGTTGACCTCTGAAAGTTTTTTAACAATGCAATAAGGGCCACTATACACAGGAGCCAGTTTAGCTGTTAGATTGGCAACTGCATCAGAGCGCGGATGACTTTTCAGGTGAACTAAATCTCCGGTCTGGTAAGTGACTGAATGGCATTTTTGATCATAATAGTGCTTCTGCCACCTATGACTCATTTGTAGTGCCACCTGAGCATGGTCATGGACTTCTTGAATAGACTTCTCAAGAGTCTGAGGTTGACTCGACAAAGGATTGTCTAACCCCTCCACAGGAGGTCAGGTTAACAAGTCGATCGGGGTAGACAATTCGCTTCCTTAGAGCATTTTTGCAGGACTAAACCCCGTGCTGTCATGGGTGGTCGTCCGAAGGGCAAAACAAATTTGTGGGATGTATTCCCAAGAGTTGTGATTGTCGCTAACATATGCTCTAATTGCAGTCTTTAGCATATGGTTCACCCTCTCGGTAGCTTTAGTTTGGGGGTGCTAGGAAGTAGTGAGCCAGTGTTCCGTCCTGATTGATTCCACTACCTGGTTGAAGAGTTCACTCATGAAGAGTGTTCCCCAATCTGAAATCAGGTACTTAGGGGCACCATGCCTGGCAAAAACTTCACTTTGAAATTTGCTTGCGGCAACCTGTGCAGTCGCCTCTTTGACAGCAGCCACCTCCACCCATTTACTAAAGTAGTCAACAAAGACTAGGATGTAGGCATTTTCCGCTGGCATCCGGGGTAATGGTCCCACAAAGTCAACTCCAGCGACCTCCCAAGGCTCATTTGCATGAACTGGAACAAGCATACTGGCTGGATTTCACTGAGAAGGTTTAGTATGTTGGCACACTGGCCATGAGATTACATACAGTTTCACTTCTTTTCTCATCTTTAGCCAAAACAAGTGGAGTCTTAATCTGGTGTTGGTCTTCATGAACCCCAAGTGACCAGCCATTGGGTGATCGTGGTAATACTTTAAGAGCGACCCTCTAAAGGATTCCAGGGCATACAGCTTAAGGCCACTCAATGGGTGCAAGCTATAGCTCAATCCTGTGTCTTGGTAGTATACAAGCCCATCATGAACAACAAACTTGTCTAGCCACTCATCCTCTGAGGAAGCATCTTGTGAGCTTTCCAACTTTTCCTGTATGTCTGCTCCAACTGGGTCTTATCTTTGAAGTTTCCAGAGCTGGCCCTTATCCATCAGCTCAACCAACATCTGAGACTGTAAATCAAGGCCCGCTACAGTGGCATACACAGGTAGTAGATCAGTAGGTTCTAGGTCCACTTGCTGTGGATTTCTGGACAAGGCGTCGGGAACTCCAGTTTTAATTACCTGGTTTATGAATGAACCGAATGTCAAAGTCTTGCAAATGAAGACACCATCTAGCCAAGTGCCCTGAAGGAGATGGATGTGACACGAGCCATTTCAGGCTACTATGGTTGGTTTAAACAGTGATTGGAAGCCCCTCAATGTATGGCCTGAAATGCTCAAGGGCCCAAATAACACCCAAACACTCTTTTTCAGTCGTGGAGTAGGGCTTCTCGGACTTATGTAATGTCCAACTGGCATAGGCTACGGCAACCTATCTTCTAGCATGGTCAGGCTGAATGAGTACTGCCCCAACACCATGTCACAAGCATCTGTGTGAAGACAAAACGGACAGTCAAAATCAGGGAAGCTAAAAATTGGGGCTGAAGTGAGGCAGCTTCTCAGATATTCCATTGCCTGCTGACAGTCTGTGTTCCACACAAAGGGGGTGTCATGCCAGATCAGGGCAAACAGAGGTTCCGCATGCTGGGCATAGTTATTAACAAACCTCTGGTAGTAACTGGTAAGACCCAGAAACTGTCTGAGCCTCACATCTGATGGCACAGGAAATGCCAAGGCAGCACTAATCTTATCTGTGTCAGGTAGGATACCTTCAGGTGTGACTCTGTAACCCAGGAATTTGAGATCATCATGACAAAATTGACATTTCCCCAACTTAAGGGACAATCCAGCATGCTCAAGCCTAGAGAACACTTCTTGCAAGTCTATGAGATGTAACAATCACAATATCATCCACATAAATGGCACAGCATTTGTAGATGAGGCCTGCCAAATGGTGCTCTTGACCCTCTTAAATTTATCCAGGTCATTACAAAGGCCAAAGGGCATGACCTTGAACTGGAAGAAGCACCCCCCTTCTCAATATGGTGCTCAGCTACAGTGGTATGACCAAGCTGGTTGGTAAACAACCCTTTGAAGTCTCCTAAGAGATTCTGCAGTTTCCCTTTTTGCACAGGACTCAACAAGGATTCGACTACTTTGGCTAGAAATGCATTAGTCTCAACTTGTGAGCAAGGAAAGTCTGGTCCCTCCAATGCACAAAAGGTGTCACTACTGGAGGTGTCATCACCCAGGTCCAGTGTACCAGATGTCTCTTGGATTCCCAGAGTCACAGTCCTGCTTGGGACATAAATTGAGACTGGAACATGAATCATGAAATCCATTCAGAGGGTAACAGGTGAAGACATACTGTTCAGAATGACGAATCAGTGAAAGAAACATTGGCCCTGAAACCAAAGAGGCATCCACACAATCCCAACTGGAACACAGTAAGCTGAATCAGCCAATCGTAATGGAGACGCTGACCATGGCTCACATTTCTCCATGTGTGTACTGGTCAGCATAATCTGCTAACACAACCAAAAGTGAAGCGCCAGTGTCCAATGTTGCAGACACAACGTGATTCCGATACGGCCTTCTACCTTTTGCACGTCCCTGTGGCTGCCCTGTTCTTTTGGGACATTCATGATCCACTGCCTGCTCAACCCACCCTGGGGTTGTAGAGAAAATTCAGCACCACTTTGGTTGCCTGTCCTGTCCCCCTGAGGAGCTTTAAATTGCACTCAGGGCAAGTCCAAGACATATAACCAAGCATCGAGCACTTATAGCAGACCACAGCCTTAACTGACTTAATGTAAACCACACAAGAGCTTATTGGAATCACTGTGACCCAGTGCTGCATGAAGCTCATGGGCACGCAATAGAAGACCCAAGACAGACGTTATACAAGAGCTGTACAAAGCAATAGTGTATTTCTCTAGTGCATGCTTGCATATCAGTTCAACCTTATCAGGTTCAGGCGGTGGGAGTCTGAGCTTAGCAAACTCACTCAACATGTGTGCAACAAAGGTCGGAAGAAGCTCATCAGAAGCTTGAAAGTAGTCCAGAATTCCTCTCCAAGTCCACTCCTGATCCTCAATTGGTATAAAGGCCTTTTGAAAAAATGTGGAGAATTGGACCCAACTATAAATGTGTGGCCTTAGAACTTGAAACCAACAGCTAGGCTCATCTGTGAGAAAATTAGGCAGTTCGGAAAGGATCTGAGCGCGAGACAAACCCATATCATGCTTGTAGCCTCCCACCGCATGTAGCCACTCCACTGGCAGAGTGCCACCAGAATTACTGAACTTGGAAGGTTCAAGTTTAGACTGTTGCAGTAGAGAAGTAAGAACATGTGATGTGCTACTAAGCACAGCAGAATCTGACAAGAGTTAATTTCTCAAGCAATGATCTATCCCACCAGGTCTAATGTCAGATTTTAACTGTCTAAGAAGTTCAGTCTGTGCTTGTAAAGAGGAGTTGAAACAATCTCTCAACATCCGCATCTCTCCCTGCAACAAGAAAACTTGGTCCTCTAGACAGTGTGACTCTAGACAAGAATCATTACAAAATTCCATTTTGGCTTCAACAATCAGGACAGCATCAGTATTACTCAGTTACAAAAGCATAAACAGTAATCATTGTGTATCAAACTGATACACCTACAGTTACTAGGAATAGTCCTACTTATTTAGACTCCGCTTGAGGCTTTCGAGATAGCATAGCTCAAACATTAATGTGTGGTAGCTATTTCAATTTCACATTACTTTATTCCTTCATGAAAATTTCACTAGTTTCACTAGTAACCCATTACATCTACATATCAGGCCAGACGTATAAGCTATTAGCTACATCACCTACATACAATCCTCATTTCACCAAAAATACTACTGTCATAGTGATGGTGATTTCCCTGGCTCCTGTAACCACTGTACACCTTCCCACCTCCTCCCCCACATCTCTAACTTGCTTTTCTCCTCTCTCAACTGAGGAAGTTCTTCAACTGCTGACATCCAGCAGTCCCACAACATGGGATCCTCTGGATCCCTTCCCATCCACACTGCTCCTGGCAATTTCATAGGAGCTCCTACCCTTCATCTCTTCAATCATCAACAGCTCTTCATGCAAGATTTCTAGAGTGGTGCCCATCCTAAAGAAGCCCACTGACAGCAGTATCCCTCCTCTCTTTGCTCTCTAACATTCTTGAACATGCTATCTACAATAATTTGTCTCTCTTTCTTTCCCAGAACCAAGTTCAGGACCCAAATCAGTCTTCAAAACCAGCACATTCCACTGAAACTGCACTCATTGCAGTGACAGAGAAGCTCTATGCTACAAGGTCAGCTGGGTTGTCATTGGTCCTGATTCTTCTTGACCTCTCCACTGCATTTGACACAGTCAACCATGATATCCTTCTGTCTATCCTTTCTAACCTTGGCATTGCTGCCTCTGCATGGAAGTGGTTCAAGTCCTACCTGGAAGGGCTCTCCTACCAGGTAACATGGAATTGCCCAACATCCACTCAATGCAAACTCTCATTGGTGTCTAACAAGGCTCAGTGCTGGGTCCTCTTTTATTTTCACTATACACTCACTGGGAGATGTCATCTCTTCACATGGCTTCTCCTACAATTTTCCAATTTCTCATACTCAGGTTTTGGGTCAGATCTCAGCATGTCTAGCAGACATTGATTTATGGAAGGCAGCCCACCACCTCAAGCTTAATCCAAGCAAGACGGAGCTGCTTTACATCCTGAGAGCTGCAGGTCTTCATTATAATCTCTCAATTTCCGATTTCCATCTTCAGAAGCTCAACAGTTTAGAAGATGCAGCTCCCAATCAGTGTGACTTTGAAAAAAAGAACAACATCAAAAGTTTCTGTGGACAAAGTTTCTCCAAAAAGGTCTAAAAATTAAAAAGGGGAAGGGCTCCCAAGGAATTCTGAAAAAATTCAAATCTTCTTAAATGGGTTGGTTAGGAGGGCAAAGTTAAGGCAGACTTGAGTGAGGCATTGGAATATTTACCCACTCAGATTGTTCCTCCTGGATTCAAATCCTCCAGGGTGAGTCCTCAGCTGAGAAGGGTTGTAAAATCTCTTACAACAAAACTCTGTGGCACCAGCGTGGTTGTATATAAAGGATCATTTTGTTTAAAATTAGAGAAAGCAGAGCTGGGTGTCAGTTGTGTCAACAGATAGCAGGGTTCATGTAGGTGTCAGTAGATAGGGACTAATTATCCTGGGGTCACAGCCTTGTGTGACTGATTTAATGGATGTCTGTTGTTTCTAAGGAAGGATGTTAAATGCTTTTTGTGTGTGGAAGTCTTATCACAGTTAAGTGTGAGTCAAATCAAAGAAACTCAATCAAAGCAGGAAGACTTTGGGAATAGCGATTCCATTGACACAAAGCCGAGACCAGTACAACATTCACAAAATCTGTCAATCAGGATTTAGGACTCATTATACCACAGATACTGCAATTAAAGTTGTACATGATCAACTACTGGACTCCGATCAGGGGACCTAAGTTGGTAGAGTTAAGGGAATGGCCCTTTCCTTTTTCAGGTCTTATTTGACTGACCATTAACAGCTTGTAGATGTAAATGGTGATTTCTCCATGCATACAAAGATAAAATAATTTGTAAATATGGTATCAGCTTCCATGTTTATGGTGATGATACGCACTTGTATGTTTCAGCAAAGCCAGATGGGAGGCACCAGCTTAATAAAGTTGAGGAATTTGTAAAGGACATTAGACACTGGATAATGAGTAACTTCCTTGTATTTGGTTCTGATTAGATAAAAGGACAACTCATCCAGAGACTGCTAGTTTGTGTCCGGGTGATGATATATATTAGAAAAATTGGCCATGCTCTCAGGGTGGGAGGGGCAGCATATGCTCTCTCCCATGTCAATCAGAGCGACACTGTCCAGTCACACGTGTCTGTGAGCTCATGCATACAGACGGTGGGTGGGAGCATTTTCCTCCGAGTGTGTTACACTTCTCCCGGACGATGCACGAGCAGCAGTTCAAAAAGAGGCCGCGGCCTTCGTCACGTATTTCTGATGTGATAGCCTCGCCCTCCCTGACTGACAGCTTGTCATGTGACATTGGAGAAATACTGATGGGTGGAAAGGGGGGGGGGGTATAAAAGGACAACAATGAGCTAGTGAGCTTTCTAATTACAAAGTAACTCTGGCTGGTCTTTCAGCTATGTCATCTGCAGCTATAAAAGGCCTTGATGTAATTATTGACTCCAGTCATTCATCTGTAGATGTAGATAATATTACTAGGATTGCCTTCTGTTTTTTCTCAGTCTTGTGACACATTCCCCAGGTGAACTTCTATTCTTTTATGATCTGCCATGCTTAATTTGATCAAAAGGTGCAGGATCTTTGTTAGTACTTATAATGAATAATGATGGCTACAGCTGGGGGCAGAGCTTTCTCTTACAAAACCACACAGTTATGGAATAGCCTTCAGTTTTCAGATCTCAGACACTCTCAAAAACCTGTTTGGTTAGTCAAACCTTTTCTTAACAGATTTTCTTCTTAGGTAATGGCTCAGAACTGAAGGGTTCACAAACATAGAGTGTTCTTGTAAGTGGGATGTATGGATGCTGTCACCCCAGAACTTTCATGCATTCACTCAGGTTTGTTGATGGTGGAGTGGCTGGTCGCTTTATCCCAGGGCTCCCCATGTCTTTGTTACCTTCTGGCTCTCCCTTTTAGTTATTCTACAGCTAGACTTGCCAGAGTCCCTGCTTGCACTTTGCACACAATGTACATTTACTCTAACCATCATATCAAAAGTGTGTACATAATAATGTGTTATCTTCCCACCTCTCCCTTTCTCTTCTTTCTCTGCTGAGCTACACATGCTACATCTTAGACACCAGAAGATACCACTGATCCTGATTCCTTCTTCTCTCTGGAGCTGCATGATCCACCCTGACTCTCTACTTCTATTTGGAGCTCTCATTACCTGAAAATTACTCACTGCTGCTGAGGATGGCCTCACATCCTTCATCCATCAGTGAACAAGATACAATTAGGAATATAATTTATAAATTATAATTAGGTTTGTCATTGAAAACACTGAAAATGTTTAATTTGTACTTTTATCAGTTAAATAAAAGTTAAAGTGATTTACCAAATCACAATTTTTAGTTTTTATTGTATTTTAAGTACTTTTCTGGGAATGGGAATTGTAAATAAATTGTAAGCATAAAGTTCTCTTGGACTATTTGTATTTTAATAAAAAAATAATTAGGATACAATACCAGTTCATTTCAGCTCCCTAGATAAACTATGGGTGACTGGTGTATACTGGCACAGCACAAAATGTGCTTCGAAGAGCTTCTAGCATGTATCCGTCATATTGTAAACATCACTCTTTAGAATATTAACTTTTTTCTTAGTCTTGACAAGTATCCCAGTCCCAGTCAGGTCTTTGCTTCACCAGATCACAGAATTTTGTTTCCATGCTCTGAGAGTGCTTGGTGGCATTATTGAGATTCAGCTTCCTTCCAAACATAGATGTTTGAATCTATGCATGATTAAAAATACTGTCCTTCCAGATACTGAATAAATAAGTTGACAAAGACACTTTTGTTATTGTGGGATCCTGGGTCATTAGAAATGTTTATATTATGTCTAATACATATGATTATACCAAATCGTTTTTTATAAGATATAATACAGGGTCAGCCAGAGAGACCTGGTGATTTTCATATGCTTATTTTTTTTATAGAGTAGTGAATTGTGGGGGAAACAGTAGCTCAACTGATACTGTTTTAGTCAACAAGGAGCAGTGGTCAGCACAACATTGCATGTTCATTGCTGAAATGTTTTTTTTTTTTTTAAATGGCACCTCTGTGATTGCTACTCAATGGCTATTCGCATTAGGTTCAGTATTCCTCATCACGGTGCCATGCCCTCTTGGAACACAATTAAAAAATGTGTTGAAAAATCTCATAACATTGCTTTTTTTTAAATAGAAAATTAGCAATTTTCTATTTACCTTTCAGAGGTGTCTGCACACAGTAAATATTTTGTTTTATTTATCACCATAAAATATCATAAATCAAAAACAAAGTCATATTAAATGTCATACAAACACAATTAACAAAATGTTAGAGTAGTAAATCACACACATCCACCATTTCAATTTTCAGTTTCAAAGCATCTTCTAAATAGGAACATTTGAATAAAACAAATACCAGCTCCTTTACAACTTTCACAGCAACAGACAAGAACAATGCAGTACATGTGCATTTATATCTACACTTTCTTTTTTTTAGGTCAGCATCATTTCATACTCAGTGGAGAAGTAAAAGTGGTCTACAGACACAAAACATTGCAATCCACACTTCATTCAATTACCATAATCTATACTTTGTTAACAGTTCAGGTAAGAAATGCAAAATGTGTTTATCTATTCATTTTTTTAAAATAAAACTTTGCTCCAGTATACAGTTAATGGTAAACATAACATGAAAATTGTTTGAAATTGGACTTATGTCACTTGAGAAGAAACTTACCTTTAACTTTTCTGCCTGACCCTTTCCTAAGATGAACAGGTCTATAATAAAGATATGTCTTGTTCTTAGGCCTGGATTCTCTTAAACAATCCATATTAAGTCTGTCTATCTCTGTTTCTATTATTTAATGCTCTTTTACAGTAAGATGTTCCATCTTCTTTGCTGCTTCCTTTGCTGCAACCTCTGCTTTTTTTTCTGGGCTGGGGCTAGGAGTGTTTGGATATTCCCGTGTTCCAAAAATGGTGCTACCAACACGGATATTAGTTGAGCCTACCTCAATCTGAAAGAAGAAATACAATATACAGACATGGGTGTGATAAATGTTCACAGTGAAACTGGTGGATTACATCACAGTTTTTTACATGTTCTGTCTTGAATTCAGAATCACATTTAAAGAACAAAGTGAAGGTAATACGTTTAAAAACAAATCCAAGGAGGGAAAAAGCTAATAACTTACTGCATGTTCAAAGTCTGTGGACATGCCCATGCTGAGCTCAACTTGATCCAGTTGAAGATTCAGACTCTCACAAACGTCTTCACGACACTTTAGCAGAATCTACACACAAAGCCATTTTTACACTGAAGGACATTTTTTAGTAAACACAGCTTTTATTTTTTTTTAACATTACAAACACATTACAACACCTAAATGATTGATGTTTATATTAGGTATAATGTTTAAACTATATATAGAGTAGCAGAGCTAATAGATCATGGTTTTTCTAAACCAAGAATTATAAAAAATTTGGGGGCATCATTTCTTTTTATTATGCTCTCTTATTATTATTATTATTATTATTATTATTATTATTACAATTGTGATTGATATGAACTATTTTAATCTTAAATCAGATCTCCTGGCTCTAGTTTTGTCAGTGATTTCTGTACTGGATTAAAAACACTCCAAATGTAAATTATTACAAGCATAACATTTATTAACTAACTAATGACACAGTGACTAATTAAAGAAAGCAAGAAAAGAAAGAAAATTAAAAGAAGAGTTAAATCATAACTAAACACATACAGCTAATCTAAGTGAATTACTCAGACTAAATAAAAGGAAGGTCTTATTTGATAAAGAAATGTATGATGTTTGTGTCTACTGGCTCAGTGATTGATACTGGTTCAATCATTTTCAGTCCAAAGAGATGAGAGAACTTGTTGCATGTTGGTAGCTTCACATGGAAGCTGGAACAGATCAGAGTCAAAGGCAGGCTTCTGTATATTGATTTAGTGATGCAAGCTTGATTTCTGTCCATGATATTTGATGATATGTGCAGAGAATCAAGAAATAAAAAATCCTGCACAGGCAAAATTGACTTCAAGATTCTCAGACTATGGCAGAACTTAAAGAATAGGGTAGACTATTCAGTATTGTAGATAACATGTCAATTTAACCAGTGAATTAACACTATACACCATGAACAGACAAGGAACCAGGAATCAGGCGCAAACTTTCTAGTTTCAAAGTTTCTTGGAAGGTCATGCTTTTCTTGGTCCACACTTTTCCATTTTATGTGTCTTCTGCCTTTGTTCTCTAACTCTAACTCTTTCTTAATGTATGTGTGCGAGTTTTATGGTGTCCCTCAAAAAAGGGGATGGTTTTAAAGCAGAAGAGTAATCGTATGCTCAGTCGGTGTGACCAATAGAACATAATATGAGATTCATGCAAATGAATGATTATGGAAATGAAATTATGGCAGAAAAATTTATATTTCCAAATAACAGAAAAAAATAATTACAATGATTATTTAGTGGTTGATTCATATGGCTAAAAACTTCTACACATTTACTAGTTGAGCCATGGATTGAATAACATTAGAACTGATTTAAAAAGGTAGACAAAAGTATTCGGACACCTACACGTTATATCTACAGGAGCATTTATGACATTCTATTCTAAATCCATAGGCATTAATATGGAGATGGCCCCCACTTTGCAGCTATAACACCTTCCACTCTTTGGAAAAAGCTTTATACAAGATTTTGCAGTGTGACTTTTGGAGTTTTTGCCCATTCATCCAGAAGCGCATTTGTGAGATGAGACACAGATATAGGACAAGAGGGCCTGGCTCGCAATCTCCATTCTAGTTCATCCCAAAGGTGTCTGATGGGGTTGAGATCAGGGCTCTGTGTGGGCCAGTCAAGTTCTTTCACACCAAACTCACCATTATTGTGCGTTTGTGGACCTTGATTTGTGCACTGGGGCACAGTCATGCAGGAACAGATAAGGGCCTTCCTCAAACTGTTCCCACAAAGTTAAGAGCATACAACTGTCCAAAATGTCTTGGTATGCTGGGGCCTTAAGATTTCCCTTCACTGGAACTAAAGAGCCTTGGCCAACCCCTGAAAAACATACCCACAGCATCATCCCATTTCCACCAAACTTTACAGTTGGCACAATGCTGTGAGGCAGTAATGTTCTCCTGGCAATTGCCAAACCCAGACTCATCCATCAGACTGCCAGTCAGAGAAGTGTGATTCATCTCTCCACAGAACATGTTTGCACTGCTCCGGAGTCCAGTGGCTTTACACCACTCCATCTGACTCTTGGCACAGTGCTTGGTGATGTAAGACTTGCATGCAGCTCCTCGACCATGGAAACTCGTGCCATGAAGCAACCAGTGCACAGATTTTGTGCCAGGGAAGATTTGGAACGAGAAAGCAGAGTGTTGGTCATTATTATGCACTATACATCCCTGTGTAACCTTATATGGTCTGCCACTTTGTGGCTGTGGTTCCTAAACACTTCCACGTTTCAATAATACCACTCACAGTTGATTGTGAAATATCTAGGAGGGAAGGAATTTCATGAACCGACTTGTTGCATCAGTGGCATCCTATTACAGTGCCACACTCAATTTCAGTGAGGTCTTTAGAATGACCTTTCTTACTCAAATGTTTCTAATGGCAGACTGCATGGCTAGTTGCTTGATTGTATACACCTGTGGCAATGTGACTCCATGAAATGCCCGACTATGTTGACTAAGAGGTGAGTCTGAACACTTTTTTTCTATATAATGTTTTTCAGCTTGTGTCCTTGGAAATTCTGGGGAGGTGACATTTATTGTTTCTGTCACTAGGGGGCACAGTGGGTTCACAGGCAGAATCATTTTTCAATTGCTATAATATACACTATATAGACAAAAGCATTTGGCTACACCTCTTAATCATGGAATTCAGGTGTTTCATGGAGCCACACTGCCACAGGTGTATAAAATCAAGTACCAAGCCATGCAGTCTGCCTTTACAAACATCATTCCAATCATTCTAAAGAGCTCAGTGAATTCAAATGTGGTACTGTAATAGGATGCCACTGTTGCAACAAGACAGTTTATGAAATTTCTTCCCTCCTAGATATTCCACAATCAACTATGAGTGGTATTATTGAAAAGTGGAAGCATCTAGGAACCATAGCCATGAAGTGGCAGATCATGTAAAGTAACAGCGCGGTCGCTAAGTGCTGAGGCAAATAATGTATAATAATCACCAACGCTCTGCTGTCTTGATAAATGACAAACCTCCTCTGGCATTAACACATTGTACACTGTATGCTTTATGGTAATGGCTTTCAATTGCCGAGCAGCAAGCCTTTTATCACCAAGCAAGCATTGATTGGAGTGGTATAATGCATGCCACCACTGGACTCAAGTGGAAGCAGTGGAAACGTTCTGTGGAGTGACAAATCATGCTTCTCTATCTGACAGACTGATGGATGAGTCTGGGATTGGTGAATGCCAGGAAAACATTAAATGACTGACTGCACTGTGCCAACTGTAAAGTTTGGAGGAAGAGAGATAATGCTATGGGCTTGTTTTTCAGGGGTTGGCCTAGGCCCCTTACTTTTAGTGAAGGGAAATCTTAATGCTGCAGCATACCACAACATTTTGGATAACTGTATGCTTCCAACTTCCCAACAACAGTTTGGGGAAGGCCCTTTTCTGTTCCTGCATGACTGTGCCCCAGTGCACAAATCAAGGTCAATAAAGGCATGATTGGGTGAGTTTGGTGTGGAAGAACCTGAACATACAGAACCCTGATGTCAACCCCATCAAATATCTTTGGGATCATCTAGAACAGAGACTGCAAGCCAGGCCCTCTTATCCTACATCAGTGTCTGACCTCACAAATGCTCTTCTGTATGCATGGGCACTCTTCTTTCTCAGAAGAGTGGAATGTGTTTTAGCCACAAAGGAGGGACCAACACCAACTCCATATTAATAAAAGCTCCTGTAGGTGTAAAGTGTAGGTGTCCGAAAACCTTTGTCCATATAGTGTAGCTCAGAAGCAGAACATCATATCAAGATGATTTTTATATTTTCGGACTGTGCATGTGAAGATGTGTAATGTGGTGTCATTGGAATTCTGAAAAACATTGTTATCCTGTTATGAGGACAAATCTTTTGGAACAGTTTTCCAGCTCTATGTGTCAGCTCTTTTTCCTGGGGCTAATTTATGGTCATTCAGAATTTCTTGAGTTAAACAGAAACCCATTTAGGACTGTGTATGGGATGTTAGTGGTAACTTTGTTCAGGTATTGGGGGAAACTGGTTTGCTATTCCAATAGTGTTTCTGTTTTATGTTCTGTCCATCTGTAGCTGTCTCTACCAGGGAGGCCTAAAAGGGTAATTTTTTGCCACGAAGAAAAGGGGTAACAAAAGTGGGTTTTACAAGCTCAAGCACAAATGCAGGCAGC
>JAOUQY010000020.1:21655857-21668043 GCA_028566355.1 Doras micropoeus
TTATGAGATTTGCAAATCATTCCATTCTGTTTTTATTTACATTTTACACAACGTCCCAACTGTTTTGGAATTGGGGTCGTAATATAATTTACATACATCGGTCTTAAAAGCTTATTGTAAGCTATTTAGTTTTAATAGGGAATTATCAATTTGAAACTATGTTTGGTGTTTGTTCCTGTGTAGATGTTGTGGTATCTGGATCTGCCCCTCATTGGTATCAGCCACTCAAAAGAATATAATTCAGAATGTTTTTAATGTTTATTTAAATATTTACATTTAGTTAATGTAGACTTTTTGGTGGTTCAGTGTTGGTTCTGGAATATTTGGCATGGAAAGTGTGGAAGCCTGGAAGCCACAATAACATGTATGGTGTTGTATTATATGCTTGATATGCTTGTATGCATGGCAACAGAATTTTCATTGTATTTCTACATATTTTGCTTTCACCATGACCAGAAGAAGGAGCCAGTTGGAGATGATGAAACCCTACCAGCGGAGGTGCAGAACCTGGAGACACTCACAGCAGAGATATTATCAGTGAGTCAGATTTAGTATGTACGTAGCACACCATGCACAAGCCTGGTCATATAATTATTCAGAGCATGTATGTTTTTATCTTTTGATCATTTGGTTCATTAAGGATGTATTATCTAAAGAATAAAACAATAAAACTTGAGTAGAGGTCCTCAGGCCACAGTTTGCAATCTGCGTTGTAGCTGTGAACAAAGTCAAAGCCACGCATCCTGTAAAGCACCTTCACCTAGTCATGCATGTCCCTGTCCCCCTCTAGACCAATCCAAATTAAGTAATTATCATGTTATCGTTCCATAACCAAACATGGCGAAGGTGAAAATTAAACATGGTTATGAGAAAGAATATTGTGTCTTTAAAAAGCTGTGGATCAAATTTAGAGGCACCATAAAACTGAGAGTTCTAAATTTCTTAACACATTTCATATGGGTAGTCGGCTTAGGTCAGAGAAAATTAAAATGCTGAAATGGCAAACGAAAGTACACCAAACCTTTCCCATGTTAAAACAGGAGAAAAGTACTGGTATTGTTGGTTAATGAAGCAATGAAGCAGTTGACCTTGATTGTACTGGATGCTTTCCATTACTTGTGTTTTTTATAACTGTGTTCTGTCCTTTTCCATTTCTGTATGTTACATCCCTTACAGACGCTGACTGTGACTCAGATTAAAAAGGTTCGAATGTTGGTGGATGAAGCAATTCAAAAAACAGACAATGAAAGGCTGAGGCTGGAGATGGAGCGCTTTGAGTCCCTGAGAGAAATTGGCAACCTCCTACACCCCTCTGTTCCCATTAGTAATGATGAGGTAAAGTTTTGCACCAACTTTGCAACTTGCTAAATATGGAAAGGCTAGCTTGACTCAATAAGTGTTCATTCTTTTTCTGTTGTTACTGACTCTTGAATTACGGAGCCCCTAAGGGGTCAGGTTTGGGGAAAAAAAAGGCAATGACATTGAGTTCCCTCGCAAATGGTTTTCATTCCCTCAAATAGTTCTGTCGCAAAAAAGTATGTTTTCCACTGATCAGTGAAACGGAAGCCCCGTATATTTGACATCATGTTTGACATCAGGGCAGGAACATAAAGTAGACTAATATTGTTTTAAAACTAAAAAAAAATAATTTAACATATTTTATGAACTGTTATATTTCCCTGTCAGTGTGCTTTCCCAGTGTTAAATCTTGCTGCATAACTGTGGGCGTGACACAATTCACTAATCTTATTGGTCGTCACTCAGCAACAATACACAGTTCAGCCAGAATAAACATGCAGAGACAGGATGTGCATCAAAAGAATTCATATTGAAAAAGAATTCATATGGCAAAACAAATTTCTGGTTAAAATTGACTGAAGGTATATGGCTTTGTATGCCATTGGGGTTGGCAGATCTCATTCTTCCCTATACAAAAACACATTCTATGGTCTTAAGTAGTCTAGGTTATGTGAACAAATTAAATAAAAACCAGAAAGCTATGGTACGTAATAAGCTTGTGATATAATGTTTGATAATACACTGTTGGCCGCAGAAGTGGAATCATTTGGTGGCTGTATGCTGACTGGGGTGTGGGTCTTGCATGCATCTGACTGCAGAGCCACAGTTCCACAATAGCAGTTCCACAATTCCACAAGGTGTGCTGTTGTGCAACACATCCAATGACACTGTATCCTTGTTAATATATTGTGATGCATTCATTAATATATCAGACCCAAGGCCTGCAGGTCAAATACAGCCTGGTGCCTTGTTTCATTTGGCTATTTTACTGCAATGTGCCTGTTATTTAACTACACATTTGTTGGATCCCCCTTTAAATTGGCCAAATTCACCAGTGCCTATTGTTTGTAAAATCTCATATCTAAAATCTCTGTTAATTTTCTTGTCTAAGTTATTGTGGATTCAAAAATGGAGGAATGTACTCAATGTTTTTTCCTCTGGCGTACTGCATGCGTAATGACCTAGTCATGCAGCAAGCAGAAATTTCTTATGTGTAGCATAATCTGAGGCTAGGTTGTTGATGAATGTCTCTCTTCATTAGGATGCTGATAATAAAGTTGAGCGCACCTGGGGTGACTGCACAGTGCAGAAGAAGTACTCTCATGTGGATCTGGTTGTCATGGTGGATGGATATGAAGGAGAGAAAGGTGCCATTGTTGCAGGAAGCAGAGGATATTTCTTGAAGGTTGAGTATAAAAATCAGAACTAATTTATGCATAATTAGATAAATTATACAAAAATATTGATCTTGAAAATGTATGACTGTGGGCTGCACTGTTCTGTGTAGATAATGTAGAACCACAGTACTTGATATGTACACTGTACGCCCTCCCAGTCTTGGTCAAGCTACATGTGAGCCAAATTAAGCTACATGTGAGTCAAACTGAGCTACAAATAGTGAGTTAAAATACCAGATGCCCTATATTAAATGAAGTTTCACTATAGTGAAAATACCCAAAGAGAAATGTAGCAAGCAAATCTACACCAACATGGAAAAGCAGTTTACTAGGTTAGAACCTACAGTTTTAATACATTTACTTAAAATTGAAATAACTTCAGGTCAAGTCAGTGCTGCTGTATCTTAGTGATTAATATAGCCGTCAGTCAAACAGATATGCAGGTCAAAAATGTTCCGTTCAGTTGTTTATTAAACAGAAACCTGAAAGGTTTAGAAAGGTTAGCCCCCTTTTAGCCTATACATTAGTGGTCAGGACCACCACAGAGCAGGTGTTATTTGGGTGGTGGATGATTGCCAGCAATGCAGTGATTCTGAAGTGGTGTTGGTGTGTTTGTGTTGTGCTGGTAAGACTGGATCAGACACAGCAGTGCGGGTGAAGTTTTTATACCCCTCAGTGTCACTGATCCACCACCCAAATAATACCTGCTCTGTGGTGGTCCTTTGGGGTTCTGACAACTGAAGTACAAGGTAAAAGTAGGCTAACAAAGTATGCAGACAAATGGATGGACTACAGTCTGTATCTGTAGAACTGCATAGTGCACCTGTTTTGTCAGTGGAGCTGATGAAATGGACAGTGTGTTGATACAAGGAGGTGATTTTAATGTTATGGCTGATCTGTGTATGTTAGTGTATGGTGCTGGCATCACATACTGATTTTTTTTTTCAGACCTTAATCTGTTTCAGGCCTTAGTGCTTGGGAAAATATAGCTTGTGTGTACGCTACTGCTCTATTCCATCAATAAAAGAGCTCAGCTTCTGAAAAGTTATTTGAGATATTACCACCATGCTACCGAGAGGTGTAGTCAACTAATAACTCTGCTACTTGTAGCAACACTACTGCCCAACACTGCACTGTCCATTGTGTAGTTTTATACTGTTTGTCAGCTGTGGTTAAAAAATATTTGCAAACTGATTGAAAATGTACACATTTATATTAAAATCTTTAGAATCAGGGCATGATTTTACATTTTGGAACACAATGTGTAATAACCACTTTTTGTGTATTGTCTTTGTGTTGTATTGTGATCTTCATTAGGGACCTCTAGTTTTCCTGGAGCAGGCTTTGATTAACTACGCCCTACGGATCCTTTACAGCAAGAATTACACTCCCCTCTATACACCCTTTTTCATGCGGAAAGAAGTCATGCAAGAGGTTGCTCAGCTCAGCCAGTTTGACGAGGAACTGTATAAGGTTTTTACTTTTCACTTTCATAGATATGTAGAAAAGAGAAAATGTGAAAATCTTAGTAAATCTTAAAAATATCTGCCAATCTGCCAAAAATGTTCTCAGGTGAAAGTAAAAAAGTTGCTATGTTTAATGTCATGTTTTGTATGTATGTTTTTTTTGTAAACAACTATACTGATTTGCCAAAAAAATTCCTCAGTCTCGAAGTTTGTTCCATATGTTTATGGAAGTGTGTTCTGCACTGATTGGTTGCATGCACTGAGCACGAGCTCAGATGAGACGTTAGGGGGTGAGCAAAAACAGGAACATGGGTGTGTTGAACTTTTCAAGCTTTAGTCAGTGGAAAAATCTAAAGTTAGAGAAAAACAAGGGTGTGCTTGCAGTGTTAACCCTTTCATTCCTCCCTTTGATTCCAATGCATCAGCATACTCATCCTCCTGATGAGGGAGCATCAACATATACATAACATCGCTCTGGGGGGTGAGCTTGTGGTAGTAGAACTGCCAAAAGAAATTCTGATTATATGAGTGGACCAAGGTCCTGCTTGGTAGTGTTCGAGCCTAGAGGGCTAGTGCTTGGAACAAGGGAATGGGGGCTATAGACTTTATAGTTAGTGAGCATGCTTTAAGATGAGAGGACAGATTAGGAAAACAACAAGAACAAAAGGGTGTCTGTCCTAATAGATAAGATAGTTTCAGGAATTTGGCAGCCTAGTATACAGAACGTTGGCTATAGCTGGATACATTAGGTATAACATAAACATGTACCTGAGAGCACTCCTCAAGTTAAATATGAATACCAACGATACACAGATTACTATATGTGATATGTGAAGGTGTAGGATGTTTGGGAGCAGTGGTCCCCCTAGGGGCCTTTTGATTGATGTCACTGGTGACTGTTTTACCCTGCTAGCATGGTTCCATGAGGGGCTATCAGCCATCTGCACAGCAGTCCTGGTGACAGCAACGACAGTGGCGGGAGGGCCCTAAGCCTCTTCACCAACCTTCCTAGTATTCAGAGATTTCACCAAAACCCAATCACCTGGATGTCTGGTGGCTTGTCTGTGGGCGTAGGGAGAAGATAAGAGACATCACTGTGATAAGAGAATAAGAGACAACACCATTCAATTTTTCAATTAACATTTGAGTATAATCAGCCATGGCAGCATCCAGATGGCCTGTAAAAGAAATACCTGGCTTCCCTTGGACCCATGGGGTAGTGAAAGGGCACCAAAAAATCACCTCAAAGAGGAATAATTGTGTGATTGTGCTAGGTGTCATCCTGATCTCACAAAAAATGGCTGGCAGCAAGTCAGCTTCCTCCCTGTTTCCATCATAGCCTTAGTCAATCTCTCCTTCAGTTTTCGATTCATATGTTCCACTACCTCGTAGTCTATTTGTAGACATTGGAAGGGGTACTATGGCATAAGTAAAGCATCATGTTTGGCTGTAGCTGCACCTTGGTTAACCCTAGTGCATGTTATGCATGTGTCTAGTAATAGCTTTACACTTTTCCTTACCTCTGGTATGCAAAACTGGGACTTGATCTTGCGTACCACACCCTTTGTGTGACATGTGACAGACCGTGCCATTGGCCCACAAGAAAAGGTAAGATAGACTTGGGGAGAGCCAAAAGGCCATCGGGTGCCTGTATAAGACTGTCTCTGTCTGGAGTGCAGCTATGGCTAGCCTAAAATGAGCAGTCCTCCGGTGTAGACTGAGATTGAGTAAATAAAAGGTCAGTGAGTGAAGAGAGGTGTGAAGCACCATTGGGTGTGACGGCACCAGTTTTTCAGCATCAATGACCATAAGGGCCGCAGCTGCAACAGCTCGCAAACAAGTGAGCATTCCTTGGATTACAGTATCTAAAGATTTGGATAAGTAAGCAACAGTATGATTATTACCACCATGCTCTTGGGTGAGGAGGAATGGCAGCTGATAGTTGGGCAGGCCCAGTGCTGGAGCCAAGTACAGTTCTGAAAGAGGCATACATCTGTTCAGTCCATTCAAGAGTTTCTAGGCCATTTTTGCCAGTCTTTGCATAGGATCTTGTCATGATGGGAGCAGTCAGGGATCTACTGTCTCCAGTAGTTCACCGGGCCAAGGAAGCTAAGCATAGACTTCTTGGTCTTTGGAGTAGGGATATCTTGAATTATGGCATGTCGATCATCAGACAGGTGTCGCTTGCCAGCAGATAGCAGAAAGCCTAAGCCTAAGTGTAGAATGGAGGGTTGGAGCCATTGTAACTTGGATAAAGAGGCCTTAAAGCCACATACGGCCAGGTGTCTCAACAGGGCCTTAGAACATTCAGCACAGATACAACATGCGATGGTGGAGAACCCTTGAGGGAGGTGTGTCCATGTAAACTATTTACCTTTAAAAGTGAAAGCAAAAAGTTTCTGTGAATCTTCATGGACAGGGATGCTAAAGAACAAACTGCAAAGATCACCTACAGTGAAACATGAATGATGAACTGGAGTAACAGTGAGAAGAGTTCACATCAGGTACCAGGGGCACCACTGGGATAATGAGGTCACACTGAGTTGACCTGCAAGGAAAACAATACATGAGAGATCCCTTCTTCTTTCTCTGGGGAATGAGGGTATAGTAGGGGAGTAAGAATGCATCTTGCCACAAAAATGTGACGGTGTGCATCGTGGAGTTGGATGATATCACGTGCACTCTTTATAAGGCTATCTAATGTATGTAATAGCATTTTCTGAACAGCAGAGGACTCCATCCTCGCTAGCACGTCATACATCATGCTCTCATTCACCTCAGTCTGAGCCGCAAAACGAAAGACAAAAGCAAACATGATGCAAAGTTTGAAAGAGTCAGACAGTGTAGCGATGACCACAGATGTGTGGACTTCAAGTGCTACCCAGAATTATGTCACTATAACAGCACATGTGATCATTGGAGAGTAGGAAATGTCGAGCTTCGTACTCAACCCTCTTTTCGAGTCACACACCAGGCTAAACATAGCCGAGAAAATTGTCTCTTTCGGAGTTGGAGCCTGAAAAAGCTAATCACAACATTGCTGTTGTTATAGACAACACCCGAAATATGGAGGTACTGGTGAAGGAGGCTGGACTACCACCACACACAGTGTTGTGCCCACACTTTAAAGCTTGCTTACCAAGCAGGACTAAACCACACAAACCGAGTCAGTCTGTTGTTGGGTTGAGTGAGGAACATTGCCGCCTTAAACAGATCCCCACTCATAAACTCATCATCTTTCTTTTAATTTGAAGGAGACTAAATTCTTTTCAAAATAATGTGTAGTTTTCTTGAGTAAAAACTTTAGCATTTTTATTCTTCAAAAATAAAAAAGGAATGTTTTCACTTAGTTATTTAAAATACGGTGAAGCTGCAAAAAACATATACAAGAACATGTGCATTGTTTTACACTTCAGAAATTAGAAAAAAAGAACTGACTTTTATCATTTAAAATTTTGTTTAAAATATCATGAGAAGATTGAATCGTGGAACTCTGTTTTGTTACTCCCCTGGGGTATAGTATTAAAAAAAAAAAGGCTCGAGTTGGAGCAACTCGGTGACATAGGGGAAAAGTCCTACTTCATCCGTGTTTTAGCCCATAATGAAACAGGAATGTTTGACAAGTGGGGCAGAATGGACAAAGCACAGGGTTCCAGGAGTCCATGCACGTCCATGTAGAGGGAGACATTGCACCCGGACATGACTGTTGTATGACCATTCTCAAAATAAATAGAAAAATTAATTTTTAACATGAGATCATGACCCAACAAGTTAAACGGTGACTTGGGAATAATAACAAAGCGGTGCATAAGGAAAATGCTAGGATCACCTATACACCCAACAGGGATAGAATGAGTCTTTGGACATTCAATTGGAACCCCCAACATTCCCACAGATTTAATGGATGACCTAGAGACAGGACCGGAGTTCCAATTTGAGCTAATGGATGATGAATAAGTTGTCCCAGAGTCAATTAAAAATTTATAAGTTTGTCCATTAACAGCTAATTCAAGCACTGGTAGAGACTGAAAGTCAGAAGTTAAAGTAGTACCGAGTCCAGTCAAGTGGTGTTCAACCTCACCCACGGGGGTTCCAGGCTCTGGGCTTCCCTAATCAGAAGCTGTGGGTCAGACAGCAAGGCAGGAGCCTGTTGCCATCTCGGGGACCCTTCCCCTTATCAATAGGAGCCTTAGCTTTGCCATTTGCCTCATCGTATTTCTTCTTCATGCAATCATGAGCAAAATGTCCCTTCTTGTGACAATAGTGACATTCAAAATTTCTAAGAAGCCTGCGAGCTGGGGTGCTGACCATGGCTACTGCTGACCTCTTTGGAGGTAGTGCACTTGCTGACTCCAGGTGATGAACTCTGGTCGCCAACTTCTTTGGAGATTTTGAAAAAACTTCCTCATTATGTTACAACGCAAAGTGTGAGCATGTTCAGGTAACATTCTGCAAACAAGTGGAAACATAAGTTGCTTTCTTCAACTGAGTTGGAGCTCAAACCTGCATTCTCAGGCCAGGACTTAAAGAAACACATAACATAAACACAGGACATAAACACAGAGCACAGTTCATAACATTTCTGCTTACAGTTCATGGCCACAGACAAGCTGAGCATACTTAGTGGAGCCTTTTATTGCATCCACAAAAGAATACACATTACTAGGATCAGGCAGGCCTTGTACGTAATCGGAGACAAATTAACAGGGAGAATTCTAACCAACACATACAAAGGGTGCAGCGGTATTCTGCAGCCCATCCTCTGGATTCAATTGGCTGATGTTGGGGTATGTAGGAATGAATGTTACATTTATATAGTGCCTTTCTCAAACCCAAGGACGCTTTACAGTGAACATGCAACTTTATCACCAATTATGCACTGGTCAGAAGCAGCAGCCAATCACGCACAGCATACTCTCAACCGGAGAGCACCATCCACCACTGGATGTCGCACACACCCATTCACACACTCACACCAGGATTATAGGGCAATTTTTTTGTATGTGCAATTCACCTAAATTTGCATGTCTTGGGACTGTGGGGGGGGAACTGGAATACCCAGAGTAAACACACGCAGACATGGGGAGGACATGCAGACTCCACACAGAAAGGACCCAGACCGCCCCACCTGGGGATTGAACCCAGGACCTTCTTGCTATGAGGCAAAAGTTCTACCCACGAGCCACCATAGCATAGAGGGAGGAAACTCCATCTCCCCTAGCCCCACCCTCACCACTACTTTCCTGCAATTCCTTCTTACCCACACATGAGTTACAGTCATGAGTGGTAAAACACTTTATATACCGCATGCCCCATTACTGGGCCATGAGACGTTTAGTATCTTATCTTGCCATAATTCCCTGGTCATAGGATTATGATAAGCTGCGTGGAAAAGCATTTTCATAAGGCTCTTTTTGGTTTGTATTTGTCTGCTTAATAATTGAAGCCTATCTTTTGATAATGACAAAATACAGGAAGGTTAGTGCAATCCCTCTCTATCCCTATCAATTACTCTAATTTGGCCAAAGGCATGTTTCAGTGGTATCTCATGCTTCAAAGGGAAATTCCTGAGAGGAATCCTTGGAAGGGTAGGGGTCTTCCCCACTGCCCAGCTCCTCTAGTCTTGGAGCAGCTGCTAATGGCCTTGGCTCTGCCTTCCCAGAGTGACCTGCACCATACAGGACCCTTCTTTCAGTTCCCTCAATAATGCCTGAATTTGGGGCCAATTTTTGGGGTGAAGTGAGGGATAACTGTATATCAATGTATAATAAATCTATAGTTATGGGCACTAGTAGATATTCATGAGTATCCCCTTGCAGACACCTCACGTCCACCCGGTGTGCCCTATCCAATGCCCCAGGCTTTGGTGGATTGAGGTTTGATTTAAAGACAAAATCCAACAAATGATGTGTACCCTTCTTGGACAGTGACAGGTATACCCTACATTCCTACTTGATCAGGGTAGGCCTATACCTCCATCATGTTGCATTGATCCTGTAAATGCCAATGCTTCCTGCAACTTGCTTGGCCCTACTCTTGTGGACTCCAGGGGAACCACTCTATATGAAGAGACAAAGGAATATAGGGAAAGGGGGTGGAGAGGGAAAGACTAGGAAAAAGCTGGGTCCAGGGATCTAGTTTCAGGGGAAATGCTCCCTGTTTCCCTGCATTCTACTCAATGAGTGCTGGGGTAGGCTCCAGCACCCCCTGTGACCCAGTACTTGGATGAACTGCTTAGAGAATGAATGAATGATTAGTGTCTGTTGCGCCATGAGCTGGCCATCTCCGACAATAAGTCAGAACAACAATGCATTTTTTTTCCTACATTCAGAAACTGCACTTGACCAAACCCTGCCTCCACAAGTGGCTTGGCTGTTTAAAATTGTTTTGTTTAAAGGTGAGGTGATGGCACATTGTTAGCTAGCTTTTGGTATAGTTTAGGCATAGAGTAAGGGGTTCCAAAGATCATTGTCTGAAATTATCACCTGTCATCTATGTGTGTCTGTAGACTACCAGTCCCACTGTTCGTGTAATTAAAAATGCAATGCAAGGGGCTATATCTCAATTTCTGCAGGAATTCATGTTTGTGGGAGAAGAAACTGTTTAGTACTTAATTTCAGTAATGCAAATTGTATTTGAATTTTGAAAATGTTATAAAATAAAATGAACATCACTTTGCATTCTAATAGATTTTTTGCCATCAGTTGCTGTCAGCTGTCTCTATCATTGACATTATACATTTCCTCCTAGTTTACTGTTTCTCTCTTTGTTTACTCAACCCTACCATTGCAGGTTATTGGGAAGGGCAGTGAGAATTCTGATGATACATCAGTGGATGAGAAATATTTGATTGCCACTTCAGAACAGCCCATAGCAGCCTTCTTGAGAGACGAGTGGCTTAAGCCAGAGGACCTGCCCATGCGCTATGCTGGCATCTCTACCTGTTTCAGACAGGAAGTGGGTTCCCATGGCCGAGACACCCGTGGAATCTTTAGGGTTCACCAGTTTGAAAAGGTTAGTTTGCTGCTATCTTGGCCAGGTCTCTCTTGTAAAAGCTCATTGGAACGTTCTATAAAAGACTATCAATAAATAAATGACTGATAATTTCAGCAAATTTTGCATAATTTGGTAGAAGTAGTACTCACCTTTTGTTTTTTGAATTGTAACCTTTTTTACAAATAACATTTGTGTAAATTCCAATACAGATTGAACAGTTTGTGTATGCCTCACCTCATAACAAGAAGTCATGGGAGATGTTTGATGAGATGATCACAACTGCAGAAAATTTCTACCAGTCACTAGGATTACCCTACCGCATTGTTAACATTGTCTCTGGTCAGTCTTTTAAAAACAATTTCTTAAATCATTGTTTCTTGCAAATTAGAAATCGAGACTTCTATTGACACTTTTCACAGATACACTATATTGCCAAAAGTATTCACTCACCCATCCAAATCATTAAATTCAGGTGTTCCACTCTATGGCCACAGGTATATAAAATCATGCACTCAGACATGCAGACTGATTCTGCAAACATTTGTGAAAGAATGGGCAACAAGTCCAGTCATGAAATTTCCTTGCTACTACATATTCCGCAGTCAACGGTCAGTGGCATTATAGCATAATGGAAGCGATTGGGAATGACAGGAACTCAGCTATGAGTGGGGTCAGCGGATACTGAGGCTCATAGTGCTCAGAGGTCGCCAACTTTCAATCTCTACAGTCCTCCAAACTTCATGTGGCTTTCAGATTAGCTCAAGAACAGTACATAAATAGCTTCATGGAATGGGTTTCCATGGCCAAGCTGTGCATCCAAGCCTTACATCACCGAGTGCAATGCAAAGTGTCGGATGCAGTGGTGTAAAGCATGCCACTGCTGAGCTCTAGAACAATGGAGACATGTTCTCTGGAGTGACTAATCATGCTTCTCCAACTGGCAATCTGACAAGTCTGGGTTTGGCAGTTGCCAGGAGAACGGTACTTGTCTGACTGCATTGTGCCAAGTGTAAAGTTTGGTGGAGGGG
>JAOUQY010000021.1:62445-74342 GCA_028566355.1 Doras micropoeus
GTTGGAACAGGAAGGGGCCATCCCCAAACTGTTCCCACAAAGTTGGGAGCATGAAATTGTTCAAAATCTCTTGGTATTCTTGGAGTTCTTTTCACTGGAACTAAGGGGCTGGTCCCAGCTCCTGAAAAACAACCCCACAGTATAATCGCCCTCCACCAAACTTTACACTTGGCACAAAGCAGTCAGACAAGTACCGTTCTCCTGGCAACTGCCAAACCCAGACTCATCAGATTGCCAGATGGGGAAGCATGATTCCTCACTACAGAGAACACGTCTCCACTGCTCTATAGTCCAGTGGCAGTGTGCTTTACACCACTGCATCCAACACTTTGCAATGGCATTGACTCTGCAGAAAGTTGGCGACCTCTGTGTAATATGCGCCTCAGCATCCACTGACCCCGCTCTGTCATTTTATGCGGCCTACTCCGGAGCAGCGGCGAGTTTCATCGATCGATCTACCACCGAGGCACATGGAGTCCCCACTGTGAAGACGAGATCCCCGTTCCAGATAAAAGTGGTGGATGGAACTCCCATAGGCAGTCACCAGACTGTCCCTCTCAGACTCAAAGTCGGCATGTTCCATGAGGAAGACATTTCACTTAGGTTAACTGATTCTCCCAAGCACCCCATCATTCTAGGCATTGACTGGCTTCGCCTCCATGACCCCCTTATCTCCTGGAAAGAAGGGGACATCCGAGAATGGTCCTCGTTCTGCTTCTCGAACGGTCTCAGTCTCGACCTGTACCCTGTTCGGACCACCCAGGTAGACAGCCCAGACACCCACGTCCATGTTTATGTTCCTTCAGAATACTGCAACCTCATGGAGGTCTTCGATAAGCAACGGGCCGAAGGCCTACCGCCACATCACCCCTATGATTGCACCATTGACCTTTTACCAGGAAGCACACCCCACGTAATGATGTCTATGCCTTGTCGCTCCCAGAGCAGGATGCCATGGAAGCGTACATCCAGGAAGCTCTCAAACAGGGGCATTAGACACTCCTCGTCGCCGGCCTCCACAGGGTTCTTCTTTGTGGAGAAGAAAGGGGGCGGCCTCAGACCATGTATTGACTACCAGGGCCTGAATAAGGTTACAGTGCGCTACCCCTACCCCCTTCCGCTCGTCCTCTCCACTCTGGAGCAGCTCAAGGATGCCAAGATATTCACTAAGCTAGATCTCTGAAGCGCATACAATCTTGTTTGCATCCGAGAAGGGGACGAGTGGAAGGCCGCCTTCAGCACAGCCTCAGGCCACTATGAGTATCTAGTCATGCCGTATGGCCTAGCATCAGCCCCTAGTGTCATCCAGAACTTAGTCAACAAAGTGTTCTGGGACCTATTAGGTAAAAATATTATTGTGTACATTGACAATATTCTTATTTTCTCGCCAGATCTAGCCACCCACATCCAGCAGGTCTGAAAGGCCCTCCGTCGCCTACTGAAGAATAAACTCTTTAAGTTCCTGGGCTACCAAATTGGGCCAGAGGGGGTCTCCATGAACTGCCAGAAAGTGGAGGCCATTACCCAGCCACCTATCGACAGTGAGAGAGTTAAGACGGTTTCTTGGGTTTGCTAACTTTTACTGCCATTTTATTAGGAACATCAGTGTGCTGGCCTCCCCGCTTACAGACCTGCTGAAGGAGGCCTCCAAGGCCCTAAATTGGAACCCCAGCACATCCCAAGCCTTTCAGAGCCTCAAAAAAACATTCATGTCAGCACCCATCCTGAAACAGCCTGACCCCAACTTGCCCTTCATCGTGGAGGTGGACGCCTCCAGTCAGGGAGTGGGCGCCATCCTGTCGCAGAGGCACAGCCAACCAGCCAAGCTCCACCCTGTGGCCTTTTTCTATAGGAAACTCTCCTCTGCTGAGCAGCATTATGATGTGGGAGATAGGGAGCTGCTAGTGATTAAGCTCACCCTAGAGGAATGGAGGCACTGGCTGGAGGGGGCCAAACATCCAGTTTCTGTTTTCACTGACCACAAGAACCTTGAGTACATTAGAGCAGTCAAAAGCCTCAATTCACACCAGGCCAGGTGGGTGATCTTCTTTTCCCAGACTTTCTTACAGACCAGGCTAGAAGAACGGGAAAGCAGACGCCCTATCTAGCATGACCAAAGCGGTACAGGGGTTTGTCTCATTGTGCTCGATCTGTGCCCAAGCTAAGGTACCACGCACCCTTCCTTCAGGTAAATTCCACCCATTGCCAGTCCCAGAGAGACCGTTGTGCCACCTAGCTACAGATTTTGTGACTGATCTCAAGGTCTAACCTCCATCCTTGTAGTCATAGATCGTTTCTCAAAGGGAGTACGATTTGTGCCCCTTGCAGTTCTGCCCACGGCCATGGAGATGTTGGAGGCTCTCTTTCAGCAAGTCTTCAGATTTTACGGACTACCAGAGGATATAGTCAGTGACCGCGGGCCCCAGTTCATTTCCTGGGTATGGACAGCGTTCATGGACAAGCTGGGCGTCACAGTAAGCCTGACCTCAGGATTTCACCTGCAAGCTAATCTCACCCCATTCGAGGTGATCCTGGGTCACCAGCCTCCACTCTACCCCTGGAATGCTATGCCCTCAGAGAACCCCGCCGTCGATGCTTGGTTCCGGAGGAGTAAAATATCTGGGCCCAAGTCCACCAGCAACTTTCCTGAGTCAATGCGCAGATGAAAAAAGTGGCAGATAAGAGACGAGGCTCTACACCCAACTACCAGCCTGGCGACAGAGTATGGGTCTTGTCTAAGGCCTTCCAGTCCCCTATGAGCAGGGTGGCTGGCTGACAACCAATCAGATTACTGAAATGTGTCATGCCCACAGTTACATGGCAATATTTAACACTGGAAAAGTGCACTGACAGGTAAATATAAAAGTTGATCAAACATTAATACGTTAAATGATAAAACAATATTAGTCTAAAATTAGTTTACGGTCCTGCCCATTATCTTTGCATAGACAAAGGTTCAGATCTCTGTATTATTATTGAGGACTGCAACTGCTCAAAAAAATAATACAGAGATCTGAACCTTTTAATAATTTTAGCATAGAAAAGTCTCATGAATGCTTGTTTTATAGTGGAGTTTGTATTTTTCTATTTTTATTTATATGTTTTCAAAACTTTCACTAGCTGTAACTCTAAGTTGAAGTATGTTCATCAAGTCAAATTGCTTCCCTCATCAACAGTTGGCTGCTTTGGGAGTGCATCTCTAGGTTGAGGTTCAAAGAGAGAAAGTGTATACTCAAATTATTAAAAGGTTCAGATCTCTGTATTATAATTATTAGCAATTGCAGTCCTGAAATCAATAATAATACAGAGATCTCTATTCAGAGATAATGGGCAGGACTGTAAAGTAGACTAATATTGTTTTAAAACTTTAACAAATCATTTACTGTATTAACAAATTTTGATCAACTTCTATATTTCCCTGTCAGTGCGCTTTCCCAGTGTTAAATCTTGCCGCGTAACTGTGGGTATGACACAATTCAGTAATCTGATTGGTCGTCACTCAGCAACAGTACACAGTTCAGCCAGAATCAAATACAGAGACAGGACGTGCCTCAAAAGAATTCAAATTGAAAAAGGCAAATAATTTAACATGATGTCAAATATCAGTGGAAAACATGCTTTTTTTGTGAGGGAATGCAAAACATTTGAGAGGGAATTAATGTTTTGTGCGAGGGAACGCAAAACATTTGTGAGGGAACACAATTTCTTTTGAGAGGGAATGCAAAACCTTTGCAAGTGAACGCAATTTCTTTTGCAAAGATATTTGCAAGGGAACTCAATGTCACCACCTTGTTTTTTCAACAGTGACCCCTTAAGGGCTTTGTAATTTTCTGAGCAAAGTAAGTGCACGTTGTTATCATGTGTAACATTGCTATTTAAATGGTGGATAAATATGGTGTTTTTTTGTTTTTTTGTCTCAGAAAGACTACTGAGGACCTTTATTTTTGCCATTGAACTGTAATGTTCATCTCTGACCAGCTATCCCAGATGATACCCTTTCTGAAAAGAGTCTGGCCATTCATTTTGTAAGATAACTTTGGTAATGACTATAGTTCATAGTTCAGCTTATAGACTATAGACTATAAACTATAGTTCAGCTTGGCACAATGCCTCAGCCAGCAGAGGCAGTGTGATGCTTTGGGCAATGTTCTGCTGGGAAACCTTGGGCCCCAAGAACACCCCTTCATGGTAATGGTATTCCCTAATGGCAGTGGCCTCTTTCAGCAGGGTGATGCTCCCTGACACACTGCAAACACTTTTCAGGAACGGCTTGAAGGACATGACAATTCTCCAAATCTCTATCTGATTGAACATCAGTAGGATGTGCCAGACAAACAAGTCCTATCCATGGAGGCCCCAGCTCACAACTTACAACATTCAAGGATCTGCTGCTGAAGTCTTGGTGCCAGATACCACAGCACACCTTCAGAGGTCTTTTGGAGGCAGTGTCTCAATGGGTAAGAGCTGTTTTATTATCACAAGGTGGACCTACACAATATTGTATAGGCTGTAATATAGGCTGGTGGTTATATGTGGTTAAAGGTGGTTAATTTGATGGCTGGTTGGTGTATATACTATATGGTTAAAAGTTTGTGGACACCTGACCATTACACCCATATGTGCTTGTTGAACATGCCATTCCAGATTTTGTGTATAGATTTATGTGTGTGTGTGTGTGTGTGTGTGTGTGTATGGAAATAGGTAATAAATTACTACAGTTCAGTGGATAAAAGTGGTGTTTCATTTTATTAATTGAATTACAATGTAAGGATATTGTATCGTGTAGTTTAATCATGAAATAACCCAAACATTAGTTTAGTTAACCCAGCAATACAGTTAAAATTACATAGCTGTTGGGTTAAATGCTTGACCCAAAATGCTAGGTCAAAATAATAACCCAGTGCGTTGGGTCAAAACTTCAACCCAGCATTTTTTACAGTGTATAAATTCACAAAATCATGTTAAAAATGGCACAAACCAAATCTGACAGTATATCATATGTCCTTGGAGATTCATGACCATTTGGAAACCCAATGCTGGGGCCTACTGCATGCAAAGCATACAAAACATTTCTTACTAGAAAAAAGATCATGTAGGCTTCCCTCATGTGGACTCCAGAAAAAATTCCACCACTGCTATGAATTTCTATGAATTTGTTACTTAGTGCAGTAAGTTACTACAGTTACTACAGTACAATTACTACAGTAAATCTTTGTTGGCATAAATAAACAAATGTTTGTCATAAAGGTATTCATTTAAATGGATGGTACAACACTTAATATCAAATACCTCAAATGAATCTGGTTTTATATGAATAGTCACTATTATTCATTTGCTGTGCAAGTCTATTTCAGTCCCTACAACCACATGGACATGTGGCATATTGATTGGGGATAGTTTCATTACTCATCTCACCAATTTGGGCTCTGCCCCTCAAGGCCTCTAGTACCACCATTAGGTCAAAGTTCAAAGTACATTTACACTCATAACTTTTGAACCTCCCCTAACAAGAGGTCAAAATCATAAACGGCACAGTATAGCTCAGTGGTTAAGACACTGGACTACTGACCAGAAGGTCATGAAGCTCAAATCCGACCACAGCCAAGCTGTCACTGCTAGGCCCTTGAGCAAGGCCCCTAACACTCAACTGTTCAGTTGTATAAGTGAGATAATTGTAAGTCAATAATTGTAAGTCGCATTTGTAAATGTTTGCAACACTGTAATATAGCAAATGCAGCATATCCTATTTCAATATACTTTGAAAGAGAAATGTAATCATTTTTCCATTTTTTATTTGGATTAACTTATTTTAATATTTACCAAAATAGAATTCTATAATAAGAGCTATAAATTAAATGTTTTTATAACATGGATGCTGCATGTAGAACCATAATGTAGTTATAACTAAATCCAGTCCCAGGGACACTTTAAGGTTAATTGAGTGAATATGTGGTAAGGAAATGTCTTGGTCTATCAGTATATAATTTCATGCCCTCAAATGCCCCAGCTGTCATTTACCAATTCATTGTTATTTACCAACCCTGGAATTAAATGACTCCTTGTTCTTCTTAGTATCCACTCATATCTAATGCTCAGAATTTTACAGAAATAAGATTACCCTGCTGAGAGTCATAAGAACATGAAAGATAAGATAGATTTTGGCTCTGCATGCAGCTTTGAATGGACTGGACCACTGTTTTTGTATATATTCTTGCCAATGTGTCTCTGCTTATGTCTGTGTATGTGTTTGTCTGAGAGCACTCACATAGTTGTCTCGGGCAGACCAGCTGGGGTAGAGCTGCATGTGAAGCTGTCGCTCTTTCCTGGCAAGTTCATAGTACTTAGCCTGTTCCTCACGAGTCAAAGCATGCCACTGCAAAACACATACACATTGCAAGCTTTGTAACTGAAAGCAAAGAAATAAAGAAAAAATACTCCAAACCAGTATACTGTATATTTTTAGTTATTTACAGAAATTTTCTGAAATTAAAAAAATATATATATTGCTTTGTGTTCACCAGTCCCTTCTTATTATAAAATTTCTCTGCAACTATCTCTGCCACATCAGAAAATACTTTGCTAAAAAATGGAGGCAGCAGGAACCACACCAACACCACCTTTGACAACTATAGTGGCAGCATCTTCCCTGGCACCTGCTCTCATTGCTTGCCCTGACAAGTATTTCAGTAACTCTGGTCAGTGTAAAAGGTTTCTGCTTCAGTGGTCCCTGTACTTCTCTGAGCAAGGAGAAGTGTCTGAACAATGCAAGATGACCCATTTGATGAATCTATTGAATTATTTCACCATATATTTGTTCATGCACCTAAAGGTAAAGTGATCAGAGAACAACTATCAGTGACCAATGACAATCATACTGGGTCACTCAGCACTCATAGGAGTTCACAGTTCACAACTCTCCCCACAGGCAGGAATGAACCTCCACTCAAGGCAGCATAATTCTCTGTCCATCCATTCCAATATCCCACCAAGCAGCAGTCACCCATGTTGAGTACCTATAAATAAGTATCTCCTCAAGCATTCTTGATTCCGATTTAGTGAAAGGCACTCAGAAGGTGTTTTTATCATAACAGCTCTGATGCAGCTGGAAAATCTACTGAACCATTGTGGAAAAGCACAAGCTCTGCCTTCAACCTATTAAGAATCCACTTCATATTCAGGCTCTAGATGGTGGCCTCATAGGAGGAGGATCAATAATACACTGCATTAAACCTCTTTAGGTCCCAGTCAGTTCTTTTCATCATGAGACCATCTGCCTTTGGGTGACAATCATGTAGAAGTATCTCACTGTCCTCTGCTTCCCCTGGGTGCAAACATGTAATCCCCACATATTCTGGGCAGAGATAGAAATACTCATTTGGCCATGAAAGTGTCTCAAATTCCTTCTGTGTATGCCTGCACTCATGTCCACCTCCAATTCCACAGAAAGCCCTGACTCCTCATGCCAAGTAACAATTCCTCAGGAGTACTGGAACTATCGCAAAGTTAAAGCCAATGATCAACCTCCTCACCGTCGATATAAGTGAGCCCATGCCTGGTACCATGTTCAATCAAAATGGCAAATGTCCTCTCTCCACCACAGAAAACCAAGCCATGTAGGCATATTGCTCCAAAGCTTTGCACAGGGATACATTTGACCCTCCACATCACCTGCATCAACCAGATTTTTCTTTGTGGAAAAAAGAGGATGAGGTTTCAGGCCTTGTTTAGATTATCGAGGACTCAATCAAATTACCATTAAATGCTACTTCCACTAGTCTCATCTGTCTTCGAACAACTCAGAGAAGCAGTGCCTGTAGTCCCATCCACATCAGACATGATCATGATTGGAAAATGGCCTATAGCACCACTTCTGGTCACTAATACAGAGGTGATATTTGTGATTGTATATTGTCTCTGTCATATAAAAACTCATATCTCCATATCAGCCATAAAATCACAACCACTGACATGTGCCATTGTGACAAGATAATCAATGTTATCCACATCACCTGTCAGTGGTTTGAATGTTATGGCTGACATGCAATGTTATGGACATACACAATTCCTGGACAACAGTGACAATATATTGAATATATTTTGATTTACTCACCTTCCCAAGAAACCCATGTTAACCACGCGAAACCCAAATGACTGGAAAATCACTTATATGTCAAGGGCAAGAATGCGAATGGCCAAACATCTCAAGTCCCTCCAGACATAATTTACTTTTGTACAGAACTTTTCAGCAGCATCTTTTCTCCCAGTTCAGAAAATGTAAAGTTGACTCCCTTTCCTGCATGTTCCCTATTCCACCCAAAGAAGTAAATGAGGAAACTACATGATGAATCATGTTTTGTGGATGCACTAGCCTAGGATCTGGATGTAGACCCCTAGGATCTGCCCAAGCCAATTGTCTTCAGTCTCCTAAAACCTTTCCTAAAGAAAAAACTCATGTTCCTACCCAGTTTACAGGTCAAACTCTTGCTCACTGACATACACCAGTTCATATCATGCACTCTTTGTGCCAAGGGGGAAAGTTCCCATGCACATTAACCACAGGAAAAATAGTATCTCTGCCAGTGCTGCAACACCCATGGCCATACCTTGCTCTTGACTTCCTACCAGTCTCACAAGGAAAGATGGCAATCCTGGTGATCATGGATTACCTCCACCTGATACCACTGTGTAAGCTACCCACAGCGTTCAAAACTGCTGAGCTATTGTTTCTCCATGTGTTTAGATACTTTGGGTTACCAGAGTACATTATGAGTAACTGGGAAGCACAATTCCATGTCTGGAAGAGCTTCATGGAAAACACATGGGAAAAAAATCATTAAGCCTAATCGGAGCAGCCCAAATAAGTTTTTAAATTCAGTAACAGTTAAAAATTTGTCAAGGATTGGCTGAATAATTGTGTTGTGACCATGTACAGCAAGGAAGATGGTAAGGGAGGCAAAGTGATCCCCACAGATCACAGTTTATTTGATTCTTGAGGTCTTCAGTGTTCAACAATTTAGAGCCCAAGGGAAAACAGTAGGCTGCCAAGAGGTTAAGCTTGATGGAGCTTTCAATCATTGATCTTTTAATCAGTCCACATGTGAAAACCTATAAATAGCTTTAAGTGATATGTACAGAGGCCCGGTTCAGGCTCACACTACAGAACTTATTCAGGTTAAGAAGAGGCTTACTGTCATGTCCACAGCCATCAGAGGGTACCCGAAACGCCCTGGGAAGAACTATAAGTCAGGTCTACGCCTTGTCTCTCCAGGAACAGGATGCCATGGATGCGTACATTTAGGAGGCGCTCAAACAGGGGCATATTAGACACTCCTCATCACTGGCTTCTGCTGGATTCTTCTTTGTGGAGAAAAAGGGGGGTAGTCTTAGGCCATGTATTGACTACCAGGGCTTAAACAAAGTTACCCCCTTCCGCTCGCCACTATGAATATCTGGTTATGCTGTATGGCCTAGCATCCGCCCCTAGTGTCTTCCAGAACCTGGTCATTGAGATATTCCGAGACTTATTGGGTAAAAATTTCATAGTTTATATTGATGATATTCTTGTGTTCTCGCCCATCTAGCTACTCATGTTCAGCAGGCCTGAGATGTCCTTCACCAACTCCTGAACAATGAATTGTTCAAATGGGACCTGCTAAAGAGGGCCTCCAATGCCCTAAAATGGAATCCAGGCGCAGCCCAAGTCTTCCAGCGTCTCAAGGAGGCATTCACGTCAGCACCCGTTCTCAGACAACCAGACCCCAATCTGCCCTTTATCATGGAGGTTGACGCCTCCAGCCAGAGCGCTGTCCTTTCTCAAAGACAAGGCCAGCCGGCCAAGCTCCACCCCGTGGCGTTCTTCTCAGCTGAACAGAATTATGATGTGGGAGACAGGGAGCTGCTGGCAATTAAGCTCACCCTGGAGGAATGGAGGCACTGGCTGGAGGAAGCCAAGCACCCAGTTTCCATTTTCACAGACCATAAAAACCTAGAATACATTAGAGCAGCTAAGCGCCTCAATTCACGCCAGGCCAGGTGGGCAATCTTCTTTTCACATTTTAACTTTGTTCTTTTTTACAGACCAGGTTCCAAGAATGGGAAAGCAGACGCCCTATCCTCTGATCCTGAGCCCATCGACCCCCTATCCAGATTCTTGCAAACTATAGCTTGGGAACTGGACCAGAAAATTTGAGAGCTTCAGCCCACCAGGGGGAGTATTCAGTGTCCCCCAGGTAAGCTCTTTTGCCTCCTTCCCTGTGCAGCTCCCTCATCACCTGGGCCCATGTCACGCCAGGAACAGGACACCCCAGAACCAGACTCACCACATAACTTCTCTGTTCAAAGTACTGGTGGCTTAGCATGGCCAAGGAGGTGCAAGATTTTGTTTCGTGCTCGATCTGTGCCCAAGCCAAGGTACCATGCACCCTTCCCTCAGGTAAACTGCATCCACTGCTGGTTCCAGAAAGGCCATGGTCATACATCTCAATAGACTTCCTAACTGATTTGCCTCAGTCCCAAGGTCAAACCGCTATCCTTCTTGTTGTAGATCGTTTCTTGAAGGGAGTAAGATTTGTGCCTCTTCCAGGTCTGCCCACGCCCATGCAGGTTTTCAGATTCTACGGCCTACCAGAGGATATAATCAGTGACCGAGGGCCTCAGTTCATTTCCAGAGTGTGGTCCACCTTCATGGACAAGCTAGGCATCATGGTAAGCCTGACCTCAGGGTTCCACCTGCAAGCCAATGGCCAAGCAGAGCAAGTTAAACAATAACTGACTAAATTTCTAAGACTTTATTGTCAGCATCAGCCATAGGAGTGGGTTTGCTACCTCCCCTGGGCTGAATACGCCCAAACTCTGTGCAACACACCTCCATTGGTCTCAACCCGTTTGAGGTGATCCTGGGTCACCAGCCTCCACTATATCCCTGTAATGCTACACCCTCAGAAAGCCCAAACGTCGATGCCTGGTTTTGGAGGAGTGAGAGGATCTGGGCCCACATCCATCAGCCACTTTCCAAGGCCGTCGCACAGATGAAAAAGACAACAGACAAGAGACGAGGCCCCACACCCAACTACCAGCCAGGCAAGTGTGAGAGTGTGGGTCTCGTCCAAGGCCTTCCAGACCCCCATAAGCATCAGAAAGCTAAGCCCTACGTATATTGGTCCATTTCCCATCGTCAAAAAAATGAATGATGTTTCCTACAGGGTCCAGATGCCCCGTCACAGCTGGATCCACACCACGTTCCATGTCAGTGCCCTGAAACCAGCCCAGCCCGGGCCCCTCAACCAAGAAGAGGCCACCACCCTGCCTCCTGAAACCAGATGCCCACACCAGGAGGACACATACACGGTCTGAGAAATCCTTGACTCCAGTAGATGAGTGGCAGGACTGCAGTACCTGCTTTCGTGGGAAGGATACAACCCTGAGGAGAACTCCTGGGTCCCTGCCGACAACATCCTAGACCCCATGTTAATGCAAGATTGCCATGCCAGACACCCTCACAATCCAGGCCCATGCAAAGCTTGGAAGACCAAAGAAGAGAGTAAGGGCTCCCTCTGTCATGTCCATGGCCATCAGAGGGCACCCAAAACGCCCTGGGGGAGAACTACAAGTCAGAACTACGACTCCCACAGGGCCTCGCAAATCGGGGGCACCTGCTAGCGGCCATCTTGAGTAACTCATTAAGGCGCGCTGAGGAGTATAAAAGAAGCCCATTCAGCACTCCTCAGTATGGATCAATGTTCGTCAACTGCCTTCATGCCAGTCATCTCAATGGAGTTCAGCTCTTATTCTTGTTCAAGTTAAGTACTTGTCACCGTTTGTAATACAAACCGGATTCCAAAAAAGTTGGGACACTAAACAAATTGTGAATAAAAACTGAATGCAATGATGTGGAGATG
>JAOUQY010000021.1:93711-105170 GCA_028566355.1 Doras micropoeus
TTGCCCCCCCCCCCCCCCCCCCCCCAACTTACAATAATTATACTGTACAAAGCAGTATACCTACAACAAACTACAATAATCTAGTGGGCTTTTGGGCAATGTGGAATCAAAGCAGATTTCCAGTTACATAGTTACCAAACAAAACCTTCTAACAAAATGTGATTTGCTTTCATCTAATATTTGTTTGAACAAGAGAAATTACTTTTAAAAAGTGTATGATGGATCACCGGAAATTGATGAAGGCACTGTTGCACAGACCACCATGACACACTTCTGTGTCTATTCACTCCCATTCCAGTTGAAACACTGTGTGTTATAACATATCCTTTGGTTTTAAACATGTAAGTAGCTAGCTTTTGAAGAGGAAATTAAAGGTCTTTTTAGGAACAAAGAGTTGCTTTGAGAGTCATGTCTTTAATCTTCTATTTGAACATTGACACATATAACACATGTGTTATTTGCAAACTACACTTAAAGGGAGAGCAACAATTTTATGTGAATAGGTTTCATCCTTTGATGCAGCCAGACTCTGTTAAATAAAATAACAAGCTTTTCATGACTATCCTCTGAAGGGACATAGCTCCCATAGATTTATTAGTTGCCACCAAAAATGCTATGCAGTGCAATACAGATTAATGAATATCAAAGTACAAACAGTATTGTAATCTTCTCATCACTTTTGTGGACGGTAATGTTGCCTCCAAGGAGGAACACCATACTTTGTAGTGCTGTGCAGGGCATGTGGGCATCAGTCAGTCTCTGGGAAAGTTAATTATTATCTTTCAAAGTTGTCCATGCTTGTTTAAACAGCAACTTTAAGATGCAGTATATAACAATTCTGAACCAATGAAAAAAAGATGATCTTTTGCATGGTTTGTGTGACCCTGCATAAAATGCCACAATATCTTCTGGTAAGTCACACAGTTCAATGTGCCTAGAATTAATGGAAAATTAACTAAAACTAAGAAACATTTTAATTTCCCATGAGTCAAAGTGAGATTAGCTGAAAATTCTGCAGCAGACTTTAAAACCTCTGTATGAATTTCTTATACTAGCATATTAGAATTGACATCACTTTCAGTTTCACTTCCTCTTAAATCATTAATTGAACTGTAAACTTAGATTGGATCTATTAAAATCCTTAAACAAATGTTTTTGGTTTAATTCTATAATGATTCAGGCCAAAGCAGCATTCAAATGTGCCACAATCTGGATATGATTTGACATTTCTGAGGGAACCAATGAAAGCCACCTAGTCTGGAGAACATCAAATACACTGGCATAACAAGATAGGCATGTTTAAACACACTAAAACCAATGTTTGCCTCTGCACCCACACCTGATCCTACCATTCTTCCCAACATTTGACCATCTTTCAGGATGTCAATCCAACCAGGAAATGTGGCAAATTTGCAAAATGAAACAAAAATTTATGTAAATTTATGTAAATATTTATGAAATATTTATGATTAACCAAGAGGTCTGTTTAACAGTGCTAAACAGTTTACAATATATTGTATTATAGTAAAAAATTTTTTTGGAACATTACTAAAGTCTAATGGTGGCCTTTCTACTAATCATTCATTTATTAATTACTCATTAAATAATAATAATAATAATAATAGCCACAACCAGTGATTATGGGATCCAAGCACCAGCTCATGTCTGACATGAATGTGTACATATTCAAGGAATGTATAATGTGCCTGCACAGTTAGGGAGAATGTATACATTTACAGCGATGTCCATCATATGTTTGCAGCGAGGCTGGCATAACATACACATGTAAAGGAAGCTGCTGATAATTTGAGAGTAGTTTCATTAAAACAAATGAATAGTTGGAAAAGAAGATGTTATACATAATATTTTAGCACCCACTAGATGCTAATTTAAACTAAGTCTGTCATACATTGTCAGAGAGTTAGTATTCAGAGCTGTTATTGTTTCCTACCTAGTATACTGCAGTATTTTTGTTTTGGTATTTTATTGTTTATTTATACACACTGAACATAGCTATTTTAAATCCATAGCACTTTCTACAGCATATGATATGTAAAAATGACATAATTATTTCTGTGGATCTATCGCAGAGCTTCAATACCATGCTGTCCAACTATGGCCAAAGGAAGCCTCCAGACAGCAGCATTGTAACCCCATAACTTATCTTTTTATGTTTAATAAAAATTATTCATAATTTCTGGTCATTTTGATTTCTACTTTCACTTGTTACATGTACAAACAACTGCAAACTTGCTGCATCCAAAGAGCCCAACACTCTGCTTAGACTATGTGTGTGCATGATGTGTGTGGATGCCAAAACCTACTACCATGGTTGCATGGCAATCTGACCTTGTCTGTTATTCCAACAAGATGCTACAAAAATTTGTGTTGAAGTTCTGGCAATGATCGGGTATGTACTGCACAACTATCTCTAATAAATAGTCAAACTGTGCTTCAGATGACTCACAACCAACTAAACCTTCCAATTATTGTTTTAGTTACTGAAACTTTGAATAATATTGATGCATATCAAGCAGGCTTAGTGGAAGGCTTCAAATTAAAGACGTATAGTACTGTTTGAAGTTTTGTTGTGATGGAGTAGGTGAAAGCATAGGTGTATATGAAGTCTGGTATAGACTAAACTAGGCACTGCATTTTTGTCTGGTGTGTTCATTGGATCTGGAGGTCACTAACTGTAGGCCTTGCATATTTCAGCAAGACAACACTAAACCATATACTGCATCCATCACAACAGCATGGCAGTGCACGGGATTGGTGCACGTGAATAAGGCTAAGGAATCCGTGCACTTGTTTTTATCCCTCCTTTTTCCCCATCCACTCCCATTGATTTTAATTTCAGTTTCAAATTTTTTGTCATCTGTACTTCTGCTTGAATAACAGTTTGTATACACACTATGACCAGTCTGATCAAATGTGTATTTACACTCCCAGCAGCTATATGCTTACAAACACACAATCCTATGTTTGATCAAAAGTATTGGCACCCCCCAAACTATGCACTTACACACACACACACATACATGTAAATGACCTGTCAGAACTAAAGTAATGGCACCCCCAAATATTTGTTAATAGTGAAGAATTTTAGTGCAAACTGTCACGTTATGCATATCACCAGTGTAACCAAATCAGAGGAGGTTTCAGTTAAAGAAAAAAAAGTACTGCTATGAAACCCTTGGTATTCAGATGTGCCGTGTCGTGCTTGGCCCCCTGGAATTGCCATTTGCAGATATATTTATTATTATTATGGGTCAGAGCACTTAAGTTCTTGGATCCCTACTGTATTTATTAGCATTGTTATTAGAATTCTTTTTCTGCCTTAAAACAAATGGCAAAGATCAAAGAATAAGGCCAAGGGACATGAAACTTGGTCAACTTGTAGTAGTCCCTCCTGCTAGAAATCAGACCAATCGACCACAAGCGAGAAGAGTGAATGCAAATGTGTTTTGCTTAAGATCTCGTGGTTTTTGGTGATCACTACATTGGGCAGCACGTTGGCTCAGTGGGTAGCACTGTTGCCTCACAGCAAGCAGGTCCTGGGTTCAATCCCCAGGTGGGGCCTTTCTGTGTGGAGTCCTCCCCATGTCTGCGTGGGTTTACTCCAGGTGCTCTGGTTTCCTCCCACAGTCCAAAGACATTCAAGTTAGATGAATTTGATGTACAAAAAATTGCCCTATAATCCTGGTGTGAGTGTGTGAATGGCTGTGTGTCTGCCATCCAGTGGTGGATGGTGCTCTGTCCTGGGTGTTGTCCGCTCTCCCTTCCCTGCACCCCATTCAGTCCCCCAGAGGGCTGTGGTCTCCGGTTAAGAGTAAGCTGTGCGCAATTGGCTGCCATTTCTCACTGGTGTGTGAATGGTGTTAAAGTTGTATGTTGACTGTAAAAGCGTCCTTGGGTTTGAGAAAGGCGCTATATAAATGTAACTTTCATTCATTCATTCAAAAAAATCTGAAACTTCACATCTAGGTTCTGGATTTGTGCATGTACATCATTAACAATCACTATAAATGCTAAATACACATTACTGCATGTGCAGTAATACTGCATTTGACAGGCTTATTGTTGAGCAATCAGGATGAAACATGATTGCTGTGTTTACATTGTTTCAAACAGTTTGGCCATTGCAGGGTACCATTCAGTGTAGAAATAAGAAATTCAAGGATATCTTGCACAGATTATGATAGTTTGTAGACCAACAGATGTATCTTATAAAGTGCACTGTTCCAGATAAATTTCTGAATACAAGTCCATTAAAAATGTTGAGTTTTTTTTTCATAATTCTTAATTGTTGAAAATTTGCTTTTTTTCAAATTAGTCTCTTTTAGCTTTTTGTCTGATTGCCTCAAATTTGGTCTTAAAACACAATGTAGTGATTGTAGGCAAATAATTATAAAAAAAAAATCCTGACTTTTTTACTCAACTTTCCCTATAGCAATAAATCCTTATGGCCTTGGCATTTCTAGCCTAAATTGTTGTAACTCATCAGCAGTTGGTCAGATCATTTCAGAATTTGAATGCATTGTATAGGCTAAGAGTCTGATGTTCCAGATCGGCCTTTAGGGTGTCAAACAACACTTTAAAACCATTAAAATTGTTAAAAATTAAATTATTATCATACGATCGAGTCTACATATGAACCATTGGTGGCATATCATTAAGGATGAGATCTTGAAAAATTTTGTAGTTACAAGTTGTCAGAAATTAGACTGATTTTTGTTTTATTTTCACTTATTTGTTCAAAGGCAACAGCTTATTATTCCAAGGTCAAAAGGTCCGCGCTGTACATCAGCAGGAAGCTCCCTAACCAGGAGCGCAAATACAGCACAGTTGAAAAAGCGTGCCTGGCCATCAGGTAGGTGGTCCTCACTCTCTGCTACTAAATGCTGGGGAAGCCCTTCACCTTTTGTTTGGATCATGCCCTGCTCCAATGGCCCCATGACATGAAAGATGCCAATGCCCGGATCACCTATTGGTTTCTAGCCCTCTAACCATTCAAGTTCAAGGTGATCCACAGACTGGGTGCACAGATGGCAGTAACAGGCAAAGTGCATTATTTCAGTTATAAAATCCTCCTTTTTGTTGACTAATTAAAAGTGCCTCCCAACCTTTTTATTTTGGACCTCTTTTTCCTCCCTTCTTGCTACATTTACATACTGAGAGAAGTCAAAACATTGGAGCAAATCAAGAAAATCTGTTGAAAACCGCAGCTGCATGCATCAAATTGGATGTTAATATCTCCTAGCAATAGCACAAGGGACAAAGAATAGTGAGTATAAATACAGGTGATATTTCAGGAGTGTGAAAAACCAAAGAATTAACAAAGGCTTAGGCCCAGAAACTGACAAAGCAAGATATTCAAACAAAGTTACATGATGAATAGGCACAGTTGTAATCTTGCAGGTGGAGCAGTACAAAACAGCCAGGCAGCCCCCATGACCAGCAATGTGAGGCTTGTTAACAAACTGATGCCCAGGGGGAAGTAGCTTGGGTCAATGTAAAATAATAATTAGTCTTTTGCCAAGTTTCAGTCAAAAACATAAAATCCAGTTTCTGATCAATTATTATTCTGCCAAATGTAAATATTATTTCAGCAATAAGCAATGACTTATGACTTACCAATATGTCATTACCAATATGTCATTGGTAATGACATATTGGTAAGTGTTGAGCAGAGCAACTACAGAACTTGTAGTGGATGAGTTTTGAATAAACTGACAATGCTTCAGCACGTAATTTGGATAATTCTTGCAGTGAACTATAACCCCAATTCCAATGAAGTTGGAAAACATAAATAAAAACAGAATACAATGATTTACAAATACTTTTCAATCAAGGACTGTCCGGATTATTATCAGCGCAAAGTTCAAAAGCCAGCATCTCCGATAGTATGGGGGTGTGTTAGTGCCCATGGCATGGGTGACTTGCATATCTGTGAAGGAACCATTAATGCTGAAAGGTACATACAGATTTTGGAGCAACATATGCTGCCATCTACGCAAGGTCTTTTTCAGGGACGTCCCAGCAAGACTATGCCAAGCCACATTCTGCACGTGTTACAAAAGCGTGGATTCATAGTAAAAGAGTACACGTACTGGCTGCAGTCCAGACCTGTCTCCCAGTGAAAATGTGTGGCGCATTATGAAGTGCAAAATACGACAACAGAGACCCCAGACTGTTGAGCAACTGAAGTTGTACATCAAGCACGAATGGGAAAGAATTCCACCTAGAAAGCTTCAACAATTAGTGTCCTCAATTCCCAAACGCTTATTCAGTGCTGTTAAAAGGAAAGGTGATGCAACACAGTGGTAAACATGCCCCTGTCTCAACTGTTTTGAAATGTGTTGCAGGCATCAAATTCAAAATGATTTGATGATGATTTGTATTTGCAAAACACAAAATAATAAAGTTTATCCGTTTGAACATTAAATATTTTGTCTTTGTGGTGTATTCAATTGAATATGGGTTCAAAAGGATTTGAAAATCATTGTATTCTGTTTTCATTTATGTTTTACACAATGTCCCAACTTCATTGGAATTGGGGTTGTATGATCCAATTGTATGATCAATGCTGAATCATGAATGGAATGCTACCAGTAGCAGCAGTGTAGCCAGTAAGCATGTGCCCTGAAATAAAGTATGTGGATGGTGATCTATTCCCAGTGCAACACAACATATATAGCCACAATAGGTTAGCAGCCTTGCAGGCATGTACCAAGAAGCAAGTGTACTGCCACACAAGGCCACTTTTCCTGATACTTCCTAGCAAGCCTAGACAAGCCTAAACAAACATTTTAGCCTTTAAAGCAGAAGTTAGAAACAACATTAGCCTGCTAAGCACAAAACTACCACTACCAGTGAATGAAAGCCCACTTAGCCAAGACAAAAACTGAGTGGTGTAAACACAGCAACACACCAAGAAAGTGGAGGGCACTCCAGTGGTAAGTTATATCCAGTTACTCCCAAATGCAGAGGATAGGTAAAAATAATCCAATTGCAACACTGGAGTAACTCCACACAGACAAGAAAGGACAACAAAACAACAAAAAAGAACAAACAATAAAACAATCCAGAAAATAACGGCAGTCAGATTTGCCAGTGTTCATTCCACCAGACCTAGAAAGTTACCATATTCACCAGATAATAAGTCCATAAACAACAGATAATAGTAACAATAATAAATATAAAAATATTATTATTATTATTATTGTTGTTATTGTTATTGTTATTATTATTCATAAGAATGCAGCTCCTCAGTGGAGTGCCTGTCCAGCTCACACAGCCCATTTGTGAATCATTTGTGACTCTTCTTGCATTTCAGTCTGAGTTTGCTTCAAGAACCACCTTCCATGAGTTCATATTCATAATTTGATGTGATGTTAATTTATATTAATTAGCTGGCTGACATGACTCCTTAAAGGTGGCTGGCCTGAATGGCACAGAACTTGGGAAAGAAGGGATGCAAAAATAATTAACTATGTAGGCAACAATATGTTTTAGTACAGTTTTAAAGTTTAATTTTAAAATGAACTGGATTTGATTTGCTTAATTGTAGACTCGAGAGTCATGTGAAAGAATTAATCTGTACTGGTAAATTACTATTTTGGCAGGCATATTGTTTAGAAATGTCAGCATGTTTTTACTAATTTTAAAAACACAACCTATGCTTCACATTTTGCCACAACTTGCATGAGAATAATCCAAAATTGCAATATAGCTGCAAGTGGCGATTTAGGGTTCAAGCATGACTTTGCACACTTTCTCACTTGAGCAGTTTAATGGCCTATGAAGCAGCAATTATGGAACACTGTAATAAACATGACTACACAGTTTTAAATCACTGTCCCAGTTCAAAACTTTTTAAAGTATGAATGACATCTACCACTTTACCATACTGTTATCATAAGAATAAGCTAAAGTACCTAGCCTCACTGGATTGTGTATTATAATGATGTTTTCCAGTTGATACAGTTTGCAACTAACTTTACAAACCAAACAAGAGACAAATGAAATTTTTAACTGAAGTGTACTGTAATGTCCTAAACAATTAAACAAAGTGCCATTACTTTACTTCTGACAGGTCATTTACATATATGTGTGTGTGAGTGTGTGTGTGTGTGTGTGTGTGTGTGTGTGTGTGTGTGTAAGCACATAGTTTGGGGCAGAAGGTACACATACACACACACACAATCTTTTGCTCAAACTCATGATTGTGTGTGTGTGTGTGTATAAGTACATAGGTTGGGGTGGAAGGTGCCAATACTTTTGCTCAGACTCATGATTGTTGGGGTGTGTGTGTAAGTGCATAGGTTGGGGGTGCCAATACTTTAGATCAAACACAGGATTGTGTGTTTGTAAGCATATAGTAGCTGGGAGTGTAAATACATTTGATCAGACTGGTCATAGTGTGTATGCAACATGGTATTCAAGCAGAAGTACAAATGACAAAAATTAGAAACTGAATTGAAAATCAATGGGAGTGGATGGGGAAAAGAGTGATAAAAAGGAGTGTGGAAGGTAAACAAGTGCACAGATCCCTTAGCCTTATTCAAGCTCACCGATCCTGACCATGTCGGACATTTCCATTGGAACGGTACCGATATTTCGAAAATTGTAGCAGTTGAAATCCAGACTAAAAAGGTTGGAATAATAAAAAAAAAAATAAATAAATAATAATAATAAGATTAATAATACTGTCGAATAACAATAGTAATAATAATAAGCAGTTAATAATAATAATAAGCAGATAATAATAATAATAATAAGCAGAAGAAGAAAGAAAGAAAGAAATATCCATTTGGATTTGAGTCGCGATGGCCCTGAAGGGAGCAAAAGACTGTGCAGAGCTCACTTTGAGTGTGGTACATTTCTTTTTGCTAACATTAGCTGGCAAGGTAATGAGTAATAAGTAAGTTAATACTGTGTGTGATTCATATCAATATAGCTTGCCTAATAGATAAGCTTAATAGATAGCTTACCTAAATAATATTGGTTACTATTAATTTATGGGAGTTATGCACAATAAGCTTACATATTCTGTAAATCAGTTCACACATTTCAGGTTTAGGTCCTCTATATGAGCTACACAACATAATTGTGTCCTTCATGTCATTTTACCTCTACAAGAAAACAAATTTTAGTGCTCAGCGATCATTAAGAAAATACTGTTTATTATCTGTGTGTGCTACTGTGCCATGTAAAACATATTTCACAGACAAGTAACAGCCCTGCTAAAGTGTTCAGAGCAGCAGATAAAAAGGAGCACTATCTAGTTACATCATCAAGGCACATCACACCACTGCGAAACACTTTAAAGATTAATAATAAAAAACTAATATCTGGAACTTGGCCTAGGCTCCTGTCCACCCCGTTCTTGATTTATGAGGTTTTAATCTCAAACTGTCAAGATTCATAACTATTTAGGCTAGATTTCTTCGGAAACCTGACACTGCAATTTATCATCTACGCTGAAACAGCTGGCCATTAATTTTAAGAATAATACTATCCTTTCTTTACAAATAATGTAAAATCTATGTCGATTACACAATCTTGTGAGCGACTATCAAAGCAATTTTGCCCCCAGCATTTGCGCACACCCAGTAATGTTCCTAAACAAAAAAAACATCTATAAAGTTTAGTAGTTTGCATGGTGTGGAAAAATAGTGTTTTGGTAATTGTTTTGCTGATGTAAGAACCTCCTGGAACCTTTGACTGAAAAAGTGTCAGCCACACTCTGACATTAGCACAATTAAGCATTTCAAATCAAACACCAGAATTTCCTGTCCCTGTGTCTGTAGTGTCTTTATGTAGTGATATAATGGCACTCACTTATGTGGAAAACAGACATACTACATAGTGGTGTATAATATGAACATGGCAAGTGAGAGAAAGAGCAAGAATGAAGGTAAATTAATAAAGGTGAATCAGTCGCAGTGCCCCCATGGACAAAATTTCATGGACATGAAATTTGGCATGCTTTCAAACAATGTGATAGTGATAAATTTTCATGAAGTGTGAGCCTTTACATCACAAGCTTTTTGGGTGGGATTCTCCCATTTGCCTGTAAGTCCTTTTTTGCTCACCTCCAGTTAGGCACATTTGAGATTTTTTTTTTATTTGCAGTAAAATTTTTCGCATCCACGTAACAACATTCTACAATTTATTCGCGTCCACACAGATTCACAAAAATGAGTGGAAGTACTGTAGTTTGTATACCAGGCCAGTAGGTGGCGATATAACTCACATTTACGAATACCACAGAAGTACACTATGTGTCTTCACACCCCGACCAACAACCACCTGTGTTTAGCCTTTATAGTGATGGCATTCATATCATAATGTAATTCATATCATAATGTCTATTGCGCAAGTCACTGTAGGCTACAGCAAAGTGAGCCGTGCTGCTTCTCATTCAATGGGACACTTGATTTAGTTTTTTGGGCAGTTAGCCAAAATATTAGCATAATACATTAATTGCAAGGCATAGCCTATTGTGTCTTAGTCTAATAGTGTCTAGCTACTAAATAAACAGAATAATTGTTCTAAACAGTATTCTTAATTGTTTAATGCAATAAAACAAGTAATGCTTCATTAAAGACATAATACAGTATCTCTCTCTCTAACACACACACAACTTTAACAAAAAGTCTTTACTGTCTTTTTTAGCCTAGTATTTAGTTGCACTGTGTAGAAAAAGAATAGAGTCCAGGATTTAACTGATTTTGATCTGGTTCAAGCACACAAACAGCTGACCTGAAAACTGGATAACCTTTTTGCTGTACCTTTGTTCCATTTTTGACTTATGTCCGATTTTGTCGAACTAATATTGTGATATTGTTTTAAATGTGTTAATACATTCCTCGCAGGGAATTAAAATGATTAAAATATTAAATTAATTAAATTATTATAATTTTTTTTTAATGATTTTGAGAGAAAGTTTGCAATTCGTGCTTATGTCTTCTATTATTCACGGCCACAATTTTTTAATTTGTGTGCATGGTTAACAATTTGTTCTCCAGTTTTCTTAATTCATTCACAGCATACCCATATGGTTCTATGCACTGCACATTTTTCCTTGCTCGAATTCCTGCTTGAAATATGTAATTTTACGTGTAGTGAATTTAAAATATATGATAGTATATCTATATAGTATACTGTATATATGAATATATACAGTTTACCTTTTTTGAATAAAATTATGAACAAACAAACCTTTTCCATGATATTCTAATTTTTTGACACTAGTACATATCACACATACAACCCCAATTCCAATGAAGTTGGGGCGTTGTGTAAAACCTAAATAAAAACACAATACGCAAATATGCAAATCCTTTTCAATCCATATTCAATTGAATACACTATAAAGACAAGATATTTAATGTTCAAACGGATAAACTTTATTGTTTTTTGCAAATATTCACTCATTTTGAATTTGATGC
>JAOUQY010000021.1:112860-134346 GCA_028566355.1 Doras micropoeus
CTACACCATACTAATAAATTATTGTGGTCTAAAATGACAGGTGTTTCAGTTTCATTGTCCAACCCCTGTATGTTTTATGTATTATGCAAGTTATTAAAATATTATGCAAGAAATCTTCATTTTTGGCGGTAAATGTTCTTGAGGCTTTTTATTTGGTAGAATTCACAGAATCAGTAGAAAAAGATGGCTGACATGGAGACATGGACCAAATTTTACAATTGTTGTATCATTTGTATCAGGAAAAGGTGTTTAAAAAAGACATTATACAGTAAGTTAATATGTATCTGGTGAAATCACTTGTTGCATCTGTTCATATTAATATATTAATTAATATAATAAACTATCATTATGTGGGGGTAAAAGATGCAAAAATGTCTGACAGCTGATGTGTCTGATATCATTTCCTGTTTTGTACATCTCTGCTTCTCCTAGAGCACTCTGATGACAGTTACGCTAAACACCTGCATCTGTGACCACAATTCAGTTACGGAGCAACTGTTGGATTCAGGTTTACAATGGATAAATTCTAGCATTAATGTTCCCATTAGAGTCTTTATATGTCCTGTAATCAGATGGATTATTTGATCATGATTTGTAAGTTGCAGTTGTCTGTGGAATCTGTTTAAATGTACACTCACCAACCACTTAATTATAAACAACTGTACACATTAATGCAATTACCCAATCAGCTGTTATCAGTCATCATGTGGCAACAGTAAAATGCAGACAATTATGCAGATACTCATTAACTTTGACCATGACAAAGTTGTTACTGCCAGACCGGCTGGTTTGAGTATTTCAGAACCCCTGTGTTCTCTCTTCTGACCTCTCTAATCAACAAGCCACCATCACCTGCCAGTCAGTGAATGTTTTATTTTGTTTGTTTTTTCACACCATTCTATATGATCTCTAGACACTGCTGTGTGTGAATATCCCTGGAAACCAGCAGTTTCTGAAATACTCAAACCATCCTCTCTGGCACCAACAACTATGCCACAGTCATAGTTTCTGAGAACACTGAGATCTGAACATAATTTAAATGAAAAAATCCCAGAAAACGGATGTAAATGGGAATGGGAATACCCTCATATGGCTTAGAGTATGGTAACACATGTATCACTTGCTGATATCACTTGGTGTGGTTTAGCTGCTGACAAAAATATTTTTTTTGTCAGCAGCTAAACCAGCTAAATATAAAACATATTCATTTCTGTTTTGCTGAGTTCCAGGCATCAGTGCATCTAATCTGAAAAAAGCTGGAGTGATGACAAACTGCTAACTACAGAATAACTGGTAAATACAGCACACTGTATCTAATCCTCTTCAATTGTTTAGCTGCTTTTAAGTTTTAATTGAATCTCACAACTACAATATAGTAGGATAACAGGAAAGATGAACCTTCCTTTTGGCAGATGATTCATGAAGCAGATGATTCATGGCTCTGATGAAACATACCAAACTTCTTAATAATTCTCAGGTAATACCGATTAACCTATTTAGTGTAACTGTTTCGTATCAGCACAAAACATGCTCAATGCCGCACTTTTTCCACTCACAACATTTTATGCTTCAATGTAGCCCCTTTTCTACTAACAATGTTTTATGCTTCACTGTAGCCTATCATACCTCCTTCCAGTTCCACACTGCAACCGGGGGTCGAAAATATACACACATCTAATATTTGATTAAATGTCGCTTAGCAAGTTGCACCTTGACCAGTAGCCATCAACCATTTGCAGGCAGAATTCTGGTTGGACATTTGACCACTCGTCTTGCCAGAATTGTTAGGGTTCAGTTAAATTTGTTGGTTTCCTGGCACGGACCCAACTGCAGGTAGTGTCATGATGCTTGAGCTTGCATGGCTTCTTCAGGAATGGGATCACTAATCTTTATCGATGATGTAACTTATGATCTTTGCAGCATGGTACCAAAGGTGGTAGAAATGAAACATTCTGTCTGTCAATTTACAGTGAAATATATCCAGTCAAACTGGGAGGAAATTCCTCATGCACCAAGACAACAACCCAAAACACACTGCCAATACAACAAACTACTTCATATAATAATAAGTGGAATGGTTTAGACCGCCCCAGACTTTAACCAGATTTAGCACACACACACACACACACACACACACACTGCATAACCTATATAACCTGCATATATTGTAGCAAGAGAGAAGTGGCAAAGAGCTTAGAAGTTTTGCTACCCATGATAACAGTTACTTTGTTTCTCAGGTAACAGCACTGCTTGCTGTTTTCCATGGTAAACCACAAGACCTAACAACTGTACTTGCACAAACCCAACATTTGTGTAGAAGTATACACCCAATGATGTTTAGCCAAAATATACCCTCCCTCATTAACACAAATTGTCTATTAATTCAAGCAGTATAATGACTTAATTCACCTGCCAAACACTTTAAAATAGATTAAAAATAGAGATTTAAATCTATACTTTGCATGTAGCTATATTGATTCTTTCTGATTTCTGTAAAAATTATACTTCTACAGATGTCATTTTCACAAATGTTAAAGTTACACAATTGAACTTATTTGTTAATATTATTATATTATATATATATATATATATATATGTATATATAATCTTAATAATATGAATAAGAATAATATTCTTTATCATTCAAAAAAAAAGTTTCATTATTACAAATTTTTTATTAATTTTTAATTATTATATTTAATCATTTTCATTAAATGAGCATAACTTTATGACCTCTTTCAACATGGGTCTAAAAGACCTGATGCTTTTCTTTTTCTTCATATCCCAGCCACCAATACATAATACATAATTTTCTCCTTTTCATGAAGCTGCCTTGTACTGCAATTGTAATGGATCTTTCATGAAATGACACTGTTTTTACAAACAGCACTCTGGTGCCTTTACATGTATCTGTTACATACACATCAACATCTTCAGATAAGACTGCTTCCTCCCTCTGTTTTGGAAAACAGCAACATGGGTATAATCCACTAAACATTATTTTGGGATCAGGACCACAAACTTGGCTTTCATAGTCAAGAGAACTAAACTTGTGTGGGACTTGTGTAGGCAGAGAAAGAAATCAGAAAACTATATGCACACATGTTCTTTGACAAAAGCATTGTGAAACGGTTAAAGCCTAAAATGAGGCTGCATCTGACTTTTGAAAGTCACTCAAAGTAAGTTGTGCCAGGTGCACTGCATGGTTGTTAGCTTCTCTGTGTTTACTGCTGACTCTCTTCCACCACAACTCACCTTCACAAATTGCTTGCCCAACTCTGTTAAACTGATAAAACCCATATTAGAGAGAAAGAGTTGAACAACACATGCATTTTCCTTTCTCAATATCATTCCCATCTACAATGTTACAGTAATCCAAAGATACACACAAACACTCATGTACAAGCACTGAGACAGTTCTTAGACTAACCACATTATACCTCATCACTCCACTTGTAGAACGACTTGGCCTTGATAACACTGAATACAGGATGTAAGACATATGTTCGCAGTGCAGTTACCACAATGCTCACACCATGGCAATGAAAACACTCAGAGCACAAAGACTACATACTAAAATGTCTATAAGGAATAGACCTATTTAATGATTTTGAAGTGATTTTTATGCATAATATTAAAGTGCTTCTAATGAGCCATAGGCAACTCAGTACTACTTTTTAAATTTTTCAAATTTACTATCTACAAGCCTTTGTTCTTAATCCCACAAGCTCTATTTATGGTAAGTAAATGTTTTCCGTTGGACCCCTGATTATAGGGGGACAAAAACACATGGGAAAACCACATTCCATAATATCTGAAGGGAACAACTATTCATTGTGGGAATCCCCTCCTTAGATAAAAAATACTTTGCACAACAGTTCATTTCTAGGGGAAATGCATTCTAAACAAGGCCATAGCATTGAGGTAGACCACTTTGGATTTTACCAAGAACACTCACTCCTTACTTCTGCTCTCTTGAGGCAGAGGTTTTCTCACACCAGGACAAGTGAGAGGTAGAAGTAAAATGCTGCTCTTAAGAAGTAAAATGCTGCTCTCCAAAAATCTGCACATGCGAAGTTTAGGGCAAGGCTACCAGCCATCTTTTGCTTTATGAGTTCTTGATATGATGCAAGTTAATTCAAGTCTTCAGATGCAAGGTATTGTATATTTGGCAATATTTGTAAACAGTTAAACAAGCAGAAGCTATTCCATACTTTTGAATGGTATTAAAATAAACATGCATGGCTCCTGAGAGGCGCAACGGCAGAGTGTTAGCCCTATTATTTGGAGATCACTATAGCTGCCCATAGTCGGGCATCAAGAGAGCAAGACTGGCCGTGTTCTCAGCATAGGAGGGGCTGCATACGCTCTCTCCCATGTCAATTGGGTCCATGGCCCAATTTTTTGACATGGGAGAAATCTTGATGAGTGGGAATTGGACATGACTAAATTAAAGAAGAAAATTGGGGAAAATCCACAAAAAAAAAAGTTTTGAATTCAGCGAACACATTCAGTACTATAACTGCTGCTTTTTCATCTTTGAGGAACTATTGTTCTGTTGTTTAATGTAGATACACTGTTAATACACACTTAAATTGTGATACACTGTATAGCCGGTACAATTCAGCTACCTAAAATATCACACAAATTCATGCATATGGTGATAATATAAAGCGTTTGTAATTAATCATTTCTATCCAAACTTCCTTTGTGGCATCATCCAGTAAACAGTAGAAATGTGCTGCTTGTTTAACATAAACTATTATTTATATATGAGTATATTTGGGTAAAATAAACATTCTTATATGATGGCATTGTGAACTAAAAGATTACATGGAACTAAGATGGAGAAGGAAGGATGGAAGGAACGAACAAACGAACGAACAAGGGATGGACGAATGGTCAGATGGATAGACGGATGATAGATAGATAGATAGATAGATAGATAGATAGATAGATAGATAGATAGATAGATAGATAGATAGATTGATAGACTCTAGACTGTGACATACGGAGAACTTCTTCCAGATCCCACTACTATGGTCAGCCAACACCACACACACCCTGAAATAGTGTGGCCTAGACGCAGTGGAGCCTCCCAAGCCACATGGGGCCACAGTAGTTAAATCCCACTCCCATCTGATACCCATTGAGTTTCACATATGGAAACAAACATGTACATATGTGTACAAGGAAGTCTGCACACTGGTTGTATTAACACATGTCTAGCATAAACTTATCAGTTTTCTTTTCTTGTTCTTCTTTTTGTTTTGTTTTGCACTTCTGTGTCAAACGCAAGGCATTTTGATGAAAGATAAAGCCATGTGGCAGATTATGCTCTCTGCAGTTCAACACTACAAGTGATAAACTAATTAGTAATATTGTTATTAATTATTATATTGTGATTGTTGCATTCTCATTCTCAGGGCTTTCGTATCACTGGGGAATTATGTATGTTCTATTGTATTACACTGTGGAAAGGCAACCATCACCTTCCTTCTCCTTTCCACCTCCTTCAAGAAAACATTTTTGCCCACATACCTGGGAGAGGATAAATGCAACTCTCTCATTCCCAGGTTATCCAGTTTAACAGCACATACTAATATGGTTAGGCTGCAAGTAATGTGTTATATTTTTTTGGGGTTTTCTATTCATGGGGCAAAATACCTTTACTCTGAAACCATAAATGTGTCATCAATCTGGCCTTACTCACATCAATCATTTATGATCTGGGAGCCATGGTTATCTTGAGGTGGGGGATTTTCTTTCATTTTACATCATATAAATAAACATGACAGACTGACTCACTTAGTGAAAGTCCTTTGATGACATAAGATACAAAAGGTGAAAAAAGTACAGAAAGATGAAATATAATGGGGTTGCATGTCTAAGGACTGCTAGACTTTAATCACTGGTGAAATAAAGAGGTCCTAGACAGGAAAGCTCTGCAAAGTTCTCTCTTTATGTTGAGAAGAATTACATTCAGCTCATAGTCCACTGCAAACGATGTCTCTCTAAATTGATATTCTTGCATAACTTTACAGCTCCAGAAAAGTGTCATATGTAGGCATATTTACATGTCTGGGCCTGATTACATGTACACATTATCTGTTTAGAAAGAAATGCAAACTGTTATGTATTACATACACAGAAATCATATGAATATTGCCAAAATCTGATTTTAACACCTACAGTCGTTATACATTCCAATTGGAATATATAAACACTGTAGGTGTTAATTCAGCACTGGTGTTTTTGCTGTGCATGTGGGAACATCTAAATTATGCTGGAGATCTTCTGGAAAGACTCCATATCATCTCTTGGAGGGTCCTCATTTGCTTGATTAACTGAAAGATTTGCTCAAGCAATTCTCTGTAACAGCATTTCTGCATAGAATTCTCACCTTTCAACAGCAAGATTGATCTTACATAAATATGATCAAATTATGCTTCCCCTCAAGCACATAGTTTGCTTCTGCTTCTTACCAAAAATGTCTGCATCAGTACACATAGATATTAAAACTGGGCCCTCATATTTTCAAAATACCTCTGTGAATGAACACCATCTTTGATAGATTTTTTTTTAAACTCTTTCACTTCATAGCATTCATAGCACTCACTCCATGATTAAATACTCTCTACTAAACCTATATCAGATATCCTCATCTTAAAGGACATTGTTGAGCTACGCAAAATTAAGTTACAGTGTTATTTGAGTTATTCTGAGGATATTTTAGGACACTTATTTAAAAAAAACGAATAATGTTTGATCCTACCTATCTGATGACTATATGACTTGTATTACAAGTCTTCAGTCTTATCCACAAAGGGCCAGTGTATCTGTAGGCCTTCATTCCAACCAAACAGAAGCTACACCTGATTCCAGTTGTTTAATCATTTCATATTGGTCTGAAATCGCCCATAAAGTGTGCTCCTATTTGGTTTGAATAAAAGCCTATGGCCACATTAGCTCTTTGTGGGTAAGAGTGAAGACCCATGGTGTAGAATGTTTTGTGTGCTCTAGCATTAGGATTTCCCTTCTTTGTAATGGACCTAGCTGAAACCTGTTCCAGCATGACAATGCCCTTGTGTGCAATTTGAAGTCCATAAAGACATGGTGCAACAAGATTGGTATGGAAGACATTGAGTGTCCTGCACAGAGCCCTGACTTCACACTGAACAACTTTGGAATTAATTGCCAGGCCTCGGCACCAGTGCTTGACCCGTGGCCAGGTTCTAGAAGTGGGCAGGGGTGATCATCATTCTGGTGTGATTCTGGTCAAATTATGTACACCTCTATCAGAGTAATTCTGCCAGTTTGGAATCTTGTACGTGAATCACTTTTGAGGTTTAAACAAAGTAATTGAGAAATATTGTAATAACATTTTTGTACACTTTTGTAAGTTGCTCTGGATAACAGCATCTGCTAAATGACATAAATGTAAATGTAATTGGCTGTAGCAGATGACCTAACTTCAACAAATGCTGACAGACAAGCCATGTTCAAACACCCCCTATAGCTTACATTTCTGTCAGGTATAGTCTGTTGGTAGACTATATGCTATACTTTGCATTTTTGTGATATGCTGTAAAAAGAACATTTTGCTTTGGTGAATAAAAATTGGCCAACTCAAAACTATGGACTAACTGAATTGGGAAAATCTAGAACCAGATGGGCAAATTCCAACAGCAATGCTCCAAAATTAAGTGGAAAGCCTTTCAAGAAGAGTGGAGATTATTATAACAGCAAAGGAGGGACTAAATCTGGACTGGGATGTTCAACAACCAAACACGGGTATGACTCCTCAGGTGTCCAAATATTTTGGCTGTATATTCCGCATAACTAAGAAATCCCAGGGGAATGCTATTACAATCACAATAATCACATTCTATGCATTAAAATGAAAATAATTCCATAAAAAATACAGAAGCTTACAACTTGGCAAACAAAACAGTTTATATTAGAAGAAAGCCACTGCATAAGACACTGATGAAAATGGAAAAAACACATTATTATAAATCATCTGTTAATGTTCATTATGTCAGGCCCATTCATGTCCTTTCTAGAAAGCTTAGTAAAAGCTAGATGCAAGTCTCTTCTATACAGTTTCTGTACTCTATTCATTTCATGCATTTTAGTGACATAAGGGCTTTTTGCATTGGAAAACTTCTCTGTTACTGATTAACAGACCTATTAACTGTCAAAAACACATTTCCGTTGTTCATTATTTTTCATTTGCTTGTGTCATGTAATGGCAAACATTTTGGACAGGAAGCTTATCCAAGAACATTTATTTTACTCTAATAGTACAAATATGAGAAATCCCAAATGTCAAACATAATATGAAAGACCATTTGATATAAGTAAATACTAACAATTGTATGAAACTAGAAATACAAAATGTTTGTTCTAATAGTGAGGGTAGAAGTAGTATGATTTTTGTAGTAAAAAATAATTAGAAACTAATTTAAATGCTTAAACCTTAGTTATTATAATAAACATAAATTCATTAATCAAAATTAGTTATAAATATGCTTCAAATGATACAAATATCATCAGCAACACTGTCTGAAAAGAACAATCTAAGTGTCATCTGAACACACGCTTTAGTGAAAGCGATACGTCTGAAGGAAAATCCTTTTTTAATCACAAATTTACTTAAAGATAAATACTTAAATACACAAAAAGATAATGTGCCATATAGAAATAGTGAAAATGCAGTATTGACCTACTGTGCTTGCACACAGGGAATTTATCCTCTACATTGAACCCATCCGTGCAGTGAAACACACACAATTACACACATTGGTGAAGTGAGCACACACTAGCCCGGGGTGGTGGGCAACCTCGTCCAGGGCGCCTGAGGAGCAGTTGGGGGTTAGGTGCCTTGCTCAATGGCACTTAAGTCATGACTTGTCGGTTGTGGGGATCAAACCAGTGACCTTCCAGTCACAAGGCTGGTTCCTTAGTCACAAGCCCATGGCTGCCCCATATCTTGACTATTCAGTATTCAGCTTTTTTATAATTTTCTTTTTTTTAAATAACCTTCTGGTTTCTATAGGACTACATTTTTTTCGATTCCAGATATTCAATGTGGAATTTAGGTGTATATCCAATAAAGACCACAGCACACCTGTATGACAAAACTTATCCAATTAGATTTTCAAAATTTTAAATTATATTCTAAGTCACAAAAAAAGCTAAAAACAGTTGTTATGAAAATAATATGGAAATCATATAAATCAATATACCCTGTGTTCTAAAACCAACGCATTAAGGCTGCACTTATCAGCTACACATAAAGAAAACAAATGTTCAAATTAAATGTATAATTTCACTCTTACAGCTATGTTGATTGCACGAATTAAGATGTAGTCTGACCAGGGGAAGATAGATCTGGCCAGTCTAATGTATCTTTGATTGACTTCACACTCCAAAATTGATATAAGCACAGTGAAGAAAGACAATAAGAAAACTTACAGATGGTGACACTTGTCCATTGGGATGATAGGGATCCGGCAACATCAGGAATGGGTACCCAGAATACGTAGATGCTTTGTACATCCCTCCATCTTGATGCTTTGCAACTAAAATATGATATATGTTAAAAAATGTTTCACTAACTGACAAAGCCTAAATGGCAAACATTTATAAGGGAAATAAATTATATGCAGTTCCAGAGACATGGTGAAAGCATTAATGCACAACTGCTGTGTTTACAGTAGCATCCATTTTACTTTCACACATGAAAGTAAGTGCACTTCCCTCCCAAGTGCATAATCAATTAAAATTAAGTAGGTATCTTTATATCTTACCTTTACACAATAAAGCAGTAAGGCATAAAGGACGGTTTAACGCACATGCCTATTTAACGTTACTGTAACACGTGTGATGAACATAACCAGGTCCAGAAAGTACCCTGTCCTACCATCAATCAGCTTATTAATCAAAGAAAAACATGCATCTTAATCGCAGCTGAATTTCAGTAATTTTTAATAACATCAGGTTTATATTAATGCACTCGTTATCGTTTTAATAGCCTCAGGTCGTTCACAGGGACACGTACGGTGGACTCTTCACATGATCTAAACCTAGTAGCCTAATAAACATCTTTTCAAAAGCGTATAGTTATTTAACGAAGAATAACGTATCATCGTTTATATGGCGAAGCTTTTGTTAGGAACAGTTTGTGTAATATTTATGGAACTAAGCCGAGTGTCAGCTCTGTGCAAGAATCATTAAATGTTTCTCCATTGGATTTTTTTCAGGGCAGAGGAGTTCATGCTTGCCGGATTCTCAGTACATTTTTGTCTTTATAGCTTTAACAGACTGAAAAAGAGATGCTGTCGAGAGAACGATAGTTATTAACTTGTCTTGCGGTAGCAAGTTATAGCCATAAATAGTCTATAACTATAGCACAATGTATCAGTGATTACTAAATTAAGATTCAAGTCTTTGATAAATCGCTGTGTTATAAATAGTATACTTCGGCCGGTGTTGTTAATCCACGTATACAAGAATAATCCACTTCGCGTCAGGTCGTGGATTATTTTCACATAACGGCACCGTCCGTTGTTTGTTATTCCTCACATGGGCCTATCACAGCAAAGCGCAGTAAAGAACCAACTTTTCGACGTCAGGTTGCCAGGTTATAACAATGCCAAACTGAGAAAACGACTCATAAATACATTCTAAAACTGTGTGCATACAAGTGCAGTAATACGACTGGATTAACCTATACAATGGTGACTGCGGTTGTTTCCGTTATGGCGTTCTTTGGGGTTATTTTCTACTTCCAGCTTGATTACACTCACCCTCGTCAAGATGTTCGAGGTGTTCCCTGTGTTTCTCTTCGTACACTCTCTGCTCCTCCTGCTGTCCTGTTCTACCCACCTGCACGCATTCGGAACAATTGAAATGGATGGAAGAAACTTTACACTATCGTACTAAAATGGGCCAATGGTGGTTATTGGCCAGCATCAACCTAGTGAAAATACATTTATAACAGCAACAACATAATCACTTTGTTGCAACGCGTGACCTCATGAAGCAAAAAAGAGTACAAACACGAGACAAAATAGTCTACTACCGGCGGGTGCGAGTTTTGAGTGATTTCTGATTCATTCACCAACGACGATTTCAAATCGGCCAAGTCCCGCTCGGTAAACGCGTTCTCTTGAATTTTTTCGTCTTGTTCGCCTTCATCTTTGAAGGCAATCATTTCGTCGTTGGCTCCGAGATCATCTCCCCCTCCGCTGTTGAGCTGCGGCATATTTTTTTCTTCGTATGTAAAAACAAAACAACTTTCCTGTCAGAAACTTTTGTGATTTTTCTCAAAATTTAAGCGCTCGAACTTTCTGAGTGAAAACAGAAAAAATAAGTACGCCCTCGAAGAGATGAAAAGTATTGTAGTCACGGCCTGCAACAAATACTGCTTTTGAGCACTAGAGAAGTCGGGTAGCGCGAACATCAAAGGGCGCCACGCGCTGATTGACACTTTCAATGACTGTTGGGGGTTGGACAATAGAGTTTCAGCCAAAGCTTCCGCTCTTAAAGAGACATTGCTTATTTCTGAAAACAAATAACAAGAAATTGGATGGAATTGTTCTTGAAGCGTGAGGCATGTAACAATGGGTTTCGCTATGTTATTGCTAAATAAACCCTCAATTAAAAAAACTGCATATATAAGCAGGGAATCGCAGCCATATTAGCCCCTGTTTATTCCTTAGGTTTTAACGTATTTTAGTAGGCTAATTAACATATGCAATGCACATGTGGTGCCTACTTAATCCAGTCCTATCTAATATGTTCAGTTTATCAACACGTTTTACCCCTTTAGTAACTACAGTTACTTTTAAAATGTAAATAAAAATAAATTACATTAATTTAAGTAAATGTACGTAAATAAATAAATGCCATTTCTTTATTACATAATCAAATAAATTAAAATAACATTCACATTCACATTGTCAGTATTATACTTAATTAATTCAATTTTGATTATTCTGTATAAAATAGATCGATCGACCACATTCTATTCATGCTATTATTTGTTTGGTTTAATGATAGTTGTGTCAGTATTTCATTGACCAAATTCTCATACTACACAGAAGAACACATCTCCATCTTCTGAAATGAAGGTTGGAGTTGTACATTTAAAAGGTAAGTCCAATCCAGTGTGTTACAGAAATCCAACTGTGGAGGAAATAAACACTGTTAGAGACACAGTAGTCACAAATTAATTGTGACAATAATATAACATCAGTGTAGGAATTTTACTCTGCTTTGAAATGCTTCATAATGTTTGTTGTTCTGAAATCAGACCTGTTTCTGTTTATTCTGTTTATTAAGCTCTTATAGGTTTAATACACACATGATCTGAATTCAAAATGGCAGGCAGCAGAAATGGACTAAACACTCACAGCACTGACACAGTGTTAGTAATATAGATATCAAACACACAGTGTCAGTTTTTACAGGCTTGTCTGCTTTATTAATAATGTATTACTTCTTACATCAGTTGGGTCAGGAGCAGTAGCTTACTAGCTAGATAAATAAAATTATCATATCCCATATCACTATTTTGCAACTGCTGATGTAAGGCTTGGATGCAGCTGCTCGGCCATGGAAACCCATTCCATGAAGCTCTCTATGCGCTGTCTTTGAGCTTATCTGAAGGCCACACGAAGTTTGGAGGTCTGTAGCGATTGACTCTGCAGAAAGTTGGCGACCTCTATGCACTATGCGCCTCAGCATCCACTGACCCCACTCTGTCATTTTACGTGGCCTACCACTTTGTGGCTGAGTTGCTGTCATTCCCAATCACTTCCACTTTGTTATAATACAGTTGACTGTGGAATATTTAGTAGAGAGGAAATTTCACAACTGGACTTGTTGCACAGGTGGCATCCAATCACACTGGAATTCACTGAGCTCCTCTGAGTGACCCATTCTTTCGCAGTCTGCATGTCTAGGTGCTTGATTTTATACACCTGTGGCCATGGAAATGATTGGAACACCTGAATTCAATTATTTGGATGGGTGAGTGAAGACTTTTAGCAATATAGTGTATATTCTTTGTCACAGACAAAATATCTCTTACCTTAAATAACAGATTTCTGAATGTCACATCCTGTGAATGTCCAATGTGCCTCAAAAAATCCACTTGAACACAAGACTGGACAACTGTTTTCCTGTGGACTTCCCTTAGCATGGGTTTTGATTAATGCACATGTTAGATTAATTGTAATTTAATTAGGTAAAATTTATTATGATTTTACATATGGTAGATTGTACTTGGAATGTTGTTCTTTTAATATGCACAATGTTAAGTAAAATGTTAAGTAATATTTAATGACTTTTCTGTAGTGTGCTTTTTTTACTGAATAAAATTATGTAACTGGTGTGGAATACCCAAACCTGTCTAGGGTAAACTTGGCTACTTAAAAAGCATATAAATAAATAAAAAGACCTTCCTCCACTTTTATCATTATTATTTTACTCATATTTTTAATTTATTTTTCAATAAACTTTCACAGCCTTTTTGGAATCTTAAATGAAAAATATACACTTTCAAGCTCTCATGCTATGCCCGGTTGAGTTAGTCTAGTTACTTTAATGAAAAGAACAAACAACAGCTGTGAATTAGTATTAAATACAAACAATATTTTATATCCAATAATTGTGTAAGACATATTTATACTATTTCATCCATACATATGAATGCACAAGTTAACTATGAACAGCATAATGCATTCAAATGTACAAGATCCAGGTAATGGTTTAAATATCATTCTTTTTGTTAGTCCTTTTTTGTATTTTTTTTGTCTAGTTTAATTCACAAAGTACATACTTAGGAGCCAGTTCTGTGTTGCCTAGTTTGTTTTAGAATGATTCATTCTTGTTCCTCTTATTCTGTCATGGGGATTATAGGCATTCTAGTAAATGTGTTACTCTATAGATTTAGTAAACATTGAAAGGAGCAGGTATATATTAATGATATTTAAAATACAATTCATTGCAGATTAATGAAATTTTCTATGTGCAGCTGTGCAATATTGCAGACTACAAGCTCCTTAGTGGGCAACCTGGTGACCAAAGGAATTTTTGAGTGTGTCAAAACCAATTGTTTCCCAAAATTTAATAATAAACTATTTATTAATTAAATAGAAATAGGAACATAATTTTTTGTTTGTTTTTTCCCCAAGAATGTGCAATTGTGGAATTAAAGATAGAAAAGAAAGTATTTTGTTGAAAGTATATTGAGCCTATAATTTGTATTATGTACTTCATTGGTTTTACAACTGATATTCTAAATTAAATCCCAGAGTAAGATTTATCTGGGGGTGATCCAAATCCATATTATGCCAATATCATACAATATGCCATTTATAAACCTAGATAGTAATATATTTAAAAGCTTTTCATTGAAACAAATGGGCATAAAATGGATTTAATGGATCAACTGCAGTTCCTAAAAGTTTATACTTGCCTACATGTTATAAATAAACTCTGGTCAGATTAAAGTAGAAAAGAAATGAAATCATGTCCTTTTCCTAGGTAAAAACACATCCAAAGCAACATGGTTTTACACTTGCATGCATTTTATTCCTTTTTATTTATTCCTTCAAATGGAGAAAATATTTGATTGCCTTTCAGCATCTAATATACAGCAGGCCTAGAAAGATTTGTGTCTCTTTATACTTGTACTTTTCCCTGATGACCAGTGATTAGCCAAAATGGATGATAATTAAGTTTATAATGGACTTGAGCTTCAAAGATTCATTAAAACATGTTCTTCATGGGTACTTTACTAAATGCAATGTTTTTATATCTGTGACAGTTTAAAGAAATATATAAGCATGAGCTTGAATGGTTTGTAGTTCAGAAAATTCAAACAATGTCACTGTTGCCTTTATTCTGTCTGTAATCATGTAATGTAAAAAAAATCAAATAATCACTTTACTTAAAGAAGTGCTAACTAATTTTACTTAGTTTATTCAGTTATTTTATTGTTGAGGACAGTAATTAAACTCAGCAGCTATAAGCAACCTTTACTTAAATCTATATAAGAACATGTGGAAGTGCTTACTTAACCTATAAACTCAAAGTCTTAGTTGCATTTTAACATATTAAAAACCCATAATGATGGTGTTATTCATAAGTGATAGGGACAATGACAGTTGTTGTTGTTGTTGTAGCTGGTTAACTTTAGATAAAGGTCCAGTGGTTATTTTTAGTATTTACATTAAAAGAAACATGGCTATTTTAAGTACTTTAAAGGCTATCTTTGGTGACAAAAGATGACTATTATTGAACCTTTTTTGTTAAAAATGTAGAGGCTGTTGTTTAGGCCAATGTCAAATTCCTTTCAGAGCAGACTTATTTAAAACTACTTTTGTTGAAAACTTTTATGACATTAGTTGCTTTCATAAGGAATAATAGTCATTATTCGTTTAAATCATGCCAATATGAAGACAAATAAAATTAAATAAATAGCAGTTTTACATTCTGCACACTTAATAAAATAAATAATTGAACTGGCTATAGTGCAGACACAAACTTACACACATTTAGGTAAAGGGATACATAGTCATTAAATGCATTGCTAAACCAAAGCCATGGATATAACCCCTGTTTTGATATTGACATTGACAATGATCTGATCACAATTGAACAGTGCTAAATACATGTCTGAACATGGTCAAATGTGATGAGATCAGAGAGACCACATACGATAGGTCAGTGTGCATCGATGACACAGTTGAAAGGCCTTCTATTCACCAGTGCTGCCAGGTTCACGTGGAATCAAGCTTTTAAACTGTCCGGTCCCACATTTGATATGCTTATGGTTGTTTTGAACATATTTTGATTGGTTTATGTCTTTATTTTCATCCTCAGTGACATATTTAAAATTTATTTGTACCATGCGTATGGGTGGCATCAATGACAGGACTTGATCTTCTCCAAAATCAAAATATTCTGTTCATATATTATGTGAACTCTGCTGACTAAACAAACATTTTATTACATAGTAATATGTTGGCATTTTATTTTGTTAAATGTGGGTTGGCTGCACTCTTATCGAGTAAATTACAGAAAATGCTGCTACTTTTTCAATAAAAAATACTGTATATTTACAGTTAGTTTTGTTAAAAGCCTCATCCAAAAGCTGTTAAAAACAGGTATTAAATGTATTCCATTTATACAGATTTTTTTGTTAAATCACATGTCACATTTTAATAAACAGTTTATCCTTGATATTTTAATATAATTTACTGTCATTTTGAAATACAAGGAAAAACTGTAAATTTTACTGTTGAAAAATTGCAAAAAGAATATTTTTTACAATGTAGGTTTTTATTAATTGCTTGCTCATTGCAGTTTGCTCAACCTGATTTCTATGCCAGCGTGATTTGTATTTCTCTGGACAGGAGGGAGTTTCTGACCAAAGCAAGATCATCCAGTTCTGCGGGCTGATCAGTGGCAAGGAACTTATATGGGCAAACACCATCTGGAACTAGCAAACTAAGGATCTCTCCTCCTATACCTTATTCATAGAACAGTTTCAAAGAGTCTTTGATCATGCAGCTGATAGAGGGGAGAGTGGGGAGCTTCTTTTATCTCACCTGCAATGATGAGGCAGCATCCCTAGATCCCATCATTGATCTGGCCATCCGCTTTGATGATCTGCTTCGTAATCAGTTTACAGCCCACGCTGATAATTCAGTCCACAGAGCCCATGCAACTTGGTCCTTCTCATGTAAACTTAGACGAAAGAGCACAGCAGCAACAGTTACAGCTTCACCCCTGTATTGACTAGAGAGGACTGAAGTACCCTTACCCATTGCCTCTGGTCGCATCAGCCCTAGAACAATTAAGCACAGCCAAGTCTTTACAAAGTTGGTTCTACATAGTGCATGTCATTTGGTACAAATCTGCCCTGATGACGATGGAAGACTGTGCTCAGTACTACTTCTAGGCACTACGAATACTGGATTATGCTGTATAGCCTTCTGCACCCTCCAGTGCCTAATTAATGATGTGCTGAGAGAGAAAAGTGTGCATTCAGTATCCCATGCATAGCTTTCCTGGGGTACATCTTCAGCCAGGAGGGGGACACCATGGACCAGGAGAAGGTTTAAGCAGTCACAGAGTTGCCTGTAAACAAGTGTATTAAGAAGCTCCAACACTTCCAAGGATTAACACATTTTACCTGCAGTTCATCCATACTTTTAACACCATAGCCATCCCCCTCAAAGCACTTCTAGGGAAGGCAGGCAAAAACATTTTGTGGAACCCAATGGCAACCCAGGCCTTTGAGAAACTGAAAAGAGCCTTCACCACAGTCCCAGTGCACAGTCCCCACACTCCCAAGGTATTGACCTGGCCTTGACTAGAGGTATCAGTAGATGCTAGTGCCAGGTTTGTAAGTGGTAATGAAAACAAAGAGTCCACCACCACCCCACCCTCTCTTCCAGTTGAGCTACATATGCAACATCTGAGACACCCAGTGTCACCAGATACAGGATACAAGGTACTCCTGCTGAGGATGGCCCCACATGGACAGCCTAAAGATCACCATGAGGGACTGTTAAAGATACTCTTAGAAACCATGAAATTTGCTTTGCAGTTGATATAAGCAGCCTTCATGTGATGGCTAGCACTAATTACCAAATTTCACCAAAAGTTTGCACTTTATTAGTCAAATCTCCATCATTTTACGACTTCAACAGTGTGGGCTTCATGTGAGATTTCTAATTAGTTTATTGGGTAAAATTGCAGGGTTTTTTTTACTATAAAAAACTCAGTTATAGAAGCGATTATTTATTTATTATTGCACTATATGGTGTAACCCAAATGAGGATGGGGTCCCTTTTGGGTATAGGTCCCCACAAAGTTTCTTCCTCTTGACATCTGAGGGAGTTTTTCCCTGCCACCGTCGCCCCTGGCTTGCTCATTCGGGATAACAGTTAGGGACAATACCTATAAGCTATGTCCTAATTTCATGTCCATTGTTAAAAGCACTTTAGAAATAAAATTGAATTGAATTGAATAATGGTAGCCAAACAGATCTATGTGGTTTACAAAAGGGAGGGGTGATATTTTATCACCCCATAGTCAACTGCTGAGACATAACCACAGCATTTTTGGTAGCCTGTACCACAGGGAATTTGGGCAATACCCAAATTCTTCTTTATTCTGACAGATCTCGGCTAAGTCAGCATATAAGCAATAAGCTGTTAGTCAGACTGGATATTCATGGCTAGTGACTTGCTGAGAGAAATACAGGGTTTTAGGCAACACTTTTGGAATGAACAAACTTATATTGATGCAGACGGACATGAGTGCTGACAATCTTTGTTGATAAATTTAAAGTTATGGCTTCTGACAAAATGGCCTAATTTGGATAACACTGAAGCTGTGTTTCCTCATCTCAGTTTAACAAACAGAATAAGAAGAATTTGGACAAAAGATTTGCTATAGCCAATATTTGACATGTTGCTTCCAAGTCAAACATGACTGACAGCCACCTTGGGTCTAGAGCAGTTTCCATGGGGACCTAATAAGCCAGAAAGGGTGCCAGATGATGAAAATACACTGTGTAAAGAGTTAACAATCTATGTAACAATTCTTAAGAAGGAACTGTTTTGGGTTATTGGTAGACGTGGTAAATTCATTATTATCTTGTTCTAATGAAGAAAATCCTAAGAAGAGAGTGACAACATTTCAAAAGATAATAGCAATCATGGAGTGAAATGAGCAGGCAGTTTTCTTCCCTAAAAGTGCACCTAGATAGGTAACCCCAGGAACATTCAGGTTTGGAATAGCTAAAGATGGACAGGAGAATTTCTGTAAGAAGGGTGTCAAGAATGATATATAGGCATAGTTGTACAGTGCATAGCAAAGAGCAAAGGCTGCAGGGTGGTACATTCCAGCTTGCTGGATTGAATTACATGAATCTGATCTACAGTATAAGATATTGAGTTCAGATCCAAATTAAGAGGTTGTCGTAGTACACCACACAGATGACGGAAGAAACTATGCTACATGAGTGCATTTACATGTCACAGAACCAATAAAATAATAAAGGGAGATTATATCAAAATTGTGCCTAAAAATAAAAAAGAGGGAGGTAAGATGAGTGTGGGGCATGACAGGTGAAGAGATCTAACCATATAGATACACTATATTGCTAAAAGTATTCTCTCACCTGCCTTCACATGCATATGAATTTGAGTGACATCCCACTCTTAATCCAGAGGGTTTAATATGATGTTGGCTGACCCTTTGCAGCTATAACAGCTTCAACTCTTCTGGGAAGGCTTTCCACAAGGTTTAGGAGTGTGGTTATGGGAATTTTTGACCATTCTTCCAGAAGTGCATTTGTGAGGTCAGACACTGATGTTGGACGAGAAGGCCTAGCTTGCAGTCTCCGCTCTAATTCATCCCAAAGGTGTTCTATCGGGTTGAGGTCAGGACTCAAGTTCTTCCACACCAAACTCGCTCCTCCATTTCTTTATGGACCTTGCTTTGTGCACTGGTGTGCAGTCATGTTGGAACAGGAAGGCGCCATCCCCACTCTGTTCCCGCAAAGTTGGGACCATGAAATTGTCCAAAATCTCTTGGTACACTGAAGCATTAAGAGTTCCTTTCACTGGAACTAAGGGGCCAAGCCCAACTCCTGAAAAACAACCCCACCTGAAAAACAACCTGAAAACAATAATCCCCCTTCTACCAAACTTTACACTTGGCACAATACAGTCAGACAAGTAGCGTTCTCCTAGCAACCACCAAACCCAGACTTGTCCATCAGATTGCCAGATGGAGAAGCGTGATTCTTCACTCCAGAGAACACATCTCCACTGCTTTGAATCCAAAGGCGGCATGCTTTACACCACTGCATCTGACGCTTTGCATTGTGTTTGGTGATATAAGGCTTGGATGCAGCTGCTCGGCCATGGAAACCCATTCCATGAAGCTCTCTATGCATTGTTCTTGAGCTAATTTGAAGGCCACATGAAGTTTGGAGGTCTGTAGTGATTGACTATGCAGAAAATTGGCGACCTCTGCGCACTATGCTCCTCAGCATCCAATGACCATGCTCTGTCATTTTACGTGGCCTACCATTTTTTGGCTGAGTTGCTGTCTCAATCGCTTCCAGTTTGTTTTATTACCACTGACAGTGGACTGTGGAATATTTAGTAGAGAGGAAATTTCACAACTGGACAGGTGGCATCCAATCACGGTATAACACTGAGCTCCTTAGAGTGACCCATTCTTTCACAAATGTTTGTAGAAGCAGTCTGCATGCCTAGCTGCTTGATTTTATACACCTGTGGCCATGGAAGTGATCGGAACAACATAATCATTTTTAACAACATAATTAGAATCAATGTTTAATGTTATTTGATAATATATTGGCATCCATAATATCTGTTTTAGCAGGTCTTTCCTGCCTTTATTACAGAGAGAGAGAAAGAGATACAGTGTCAGGGAACACAGCCAAGAGGGAGGTACCTTCGTTCACAAATGCCAATAAACCATCCAGAGAAAGGGTAACAGCCCCACCTAGTGAGAGTTTAAGAATGAAGCAACTCAAGTAAAAGACAAGATGCAGAGTTACAAGCAAAATGAGGAGGAATTTGTAAGGGGGGTTGCCATACCGCAGTCTAATACCAGGGGGCCGTGGAGGCATGGCATTCGTGCTGGGAGGACTCCAACTCCTAGCAAGCTTAGCGCTAGTCAAGGGCTACAGGGTACACCTGCCCATCACCCTATTTAAAGGGATTTTTGAGAGGTGCCTCTTGTCGCACCTTTCAGCTCGGTATGGTAACTCTATGGCATGAGGTATCAGTGCTAGACTGGTAACATGGGGCCTTATTACAGTCTCTGCAGTAAGGGAAATCCTGAGGTAATAAATGTTTGCTAAGGCCAGTGTTCTCACGTTACTGGTGCAACTTTTTCCCTGACCTCCAGGTGTTAACACCAGCATGGCTGGGATTTCTCTATCCTGAGGACATCCCCCCTACCTTTTGCCAACAATTAGAGGGCCATCAGCCAACTTTTGTTATATAAATTAATGGTAGAGGACTGTTGAGGCTACAGCTAAGAGACGAGCATTGAGACTGTAGTGTGTGTAATCTGTCTTGTTTGTCTGTCTATATATACAGTACTGTGCAAAATTTTTAGGCAGTTGTGGAAAAATTCTGTAAACATACAAATAATAATTGTTTATTTTTTTATCAATTTACAAAATGCAAAGTGAGTGAACAGAAGATAAATCTAAATTCAATCAGTATTTTGTGTTACTACCCTTTGCCTTCAAACCAGCATCAATTCTTATAAGTACACTTGCACAAATTGATTTTGTAAGATTATTGTCAGGTGTATTATCAAACAAATATATCAAACAGGTGCTAATGATCATCAATTTCACATGTAGGTTGAAACACAGTCATTAACTGAAACATAAACAGCTGTGTA